>JAPYZH010000425.1:0-81697 GCA_030523085.1 Meteorus colon
TTAACCTGAAAAACTTGACTCCTTCATTTGTTTGCAACGAACCTATCGGGAAATACCCGATAATTTTGAAGCTCTTGTGGTATTATAAGTGAATATTTTTTACTGTCGATTTCAAAATGTTTGGTCTAATTCTCGGCGTAGGTTTAATTGAATTGTGCGATAGATTGCAATTTATCCACGGCCGTTGTTTTTTATTATTAATTTAAGGTGAATCAGTCTTTTATTTCTATCGAATTGAAAAAAGCTATTTGGGTTGACTAATAGACTCCCTATGGCTGTTTTTCAATAGATGTTTATGAGAAGTCAAATAATTCGATTCGATGAACTGCACTGCACACATGTTCTTACTTCACTCTTTGAGGAACGCACAAATATAAAAAATTCATGATGGAGAGAAGTTCAGGACATGATTATGTGAAATTATTGTTGAAATTCTTCATAGAATTCAAATTGGCATGAATATGTGAATTTTTTACTGATTGATGTCGACAAATTCAAACATTCAACATAACTTAATGAAATATGAACTTGGTAACAATATTGAATAACCGAGAGGTGCATACAATTCGCAAAGCTCAATATAAAGCTTTCAACGTAATTTTCTATCATCGGGAAGAAAAACTGAAATTTAAATGCGGATAGACGAATTCTTAATTTCAGTCACGTGACAAGTTTATTTATTCATCTTTACAATTCATTCAGTTATTTAGTTTCCTTTTGCTGTCTACTGCTGTCCCCTCTTAACTATATTCATTTCAACAATCTTGTATTTGTTTATTATCATTACTTCTTTTATTTATGTTCACGCCAGCACGATCATAATAAAACAACATGTCACGTACAGATATTCTTACATACATAAAACTTCTCACATATCTGTGCACACGGAAAAGCGAATGCACAACAACAGTGAACATGAAGAAAAGGAGAAATAAAAAGTACGCAACGAAATGTAATAAAAAATGAAAAAACGGAGTCATATGAAAGAGGGAAATAGTGATAGAGCCGTTTTTTTTTTCTTGTAGCACACAGCGTAGCTTTAAATAAGATTCGTTAGGAAAAACATAGTTGTGTATGACATAAAATATGTATGCATTTACATGTATCATAGTGAGAAATGCAATTTTAAAATGGCAAAATATACTTCTCATGAATCTGAACATTGAACCTGAGGCACAGCTATACTTTCTCTTGGGCATTTGTGTGAGTGTATATAGAAGACAGTCAACGTCTCAGCAATGCCGTGAGCATTTCATTCCGTCGTATATAACAAGGAGAAAGTTGACCTCACTCGTGGGAACAATTCCTCATTCAATTCGTGGCAATTAATTTGAAGGTCATGATGATAAATTTCAATTTTATTTATTGTATTTTGGTTTATTGTCTTGAAAAAGTTTCATATATCAAAATTATATTTGAAATAGTGGATATAAAAGTGTAAATATCGGTTAGTTGGCTCATATGATTCATGAATAAACCTGGTGAATATATGAATTGGGTCGTACACTATACACACACACACACACACACTAGATATTTATACAACTGATGGTTCATTTCCTTACGCTCACGTTATATGACCTGCAAGTAGTGACAGACTCTTCGAGGTCAGGCGCCGGTCAAGCGACACTGTAATAACATACTAATCGTGTAGAGAGATGTAAGTTTACTGCACTTCATGAATATTCGATTGGATTCGAATACAATGCAACTGAAATTTATGATTCAGTTGATTAGTGAATGCTATTTATTATGGTTACAAGCATGCGAATCAAATTCTAAGTGATTGAATATTAAAGTGTTTCATCGGATTGTGATATTGACAGTAAATTTCGGTGTAGGGATGAGAATTCAATATTTGAAATCTCAAATATTTACATCGTCATATTTCAGATTTCGGGCACAATAATAAATTTTTGAATGTAATTTTTGTAGAGAAATTTATAAAACTGTATTGCAGTTCTAACAATAATTCTCTCTATTGCAAGATAAATCCTAACGTTTGAATGAATTTTTTTTTCGTAACGAATAAACACAAACTTTACAACACACTTAACGCTTTCATGACCATGGAACACATTTGTGTTTCCGTATTCTTTGATGTTGCGCAAGAACTGCAAAAGTTTGTAATCTAAACGTGGAAAGTACATAAAAAACAAAACGTATTGAAACTAAATGTTGATTGTTAAACTAGAAGTCGTCGTTCAACAACAAATCCGAGTGTTTTCGATATTATTCATCCTTATCTTTATTGTTATGATAATTGTAGTCACTTCTTGGACAATTGAGAACGTTCCATATATTTTGATAGTGCAATTGACATGTAAAATGTTTTAATTACTGAGAAAGCGGTTACAGTAATAACACTTGGGTCGATAATATGCAACCGTCGCATCAGCAATTTTCCTCATGGGCTTGTGTACTATGAACAAAATGTTTAAGCAATAATTGCGGATAAGGGGCGCAGTGCGCATCATCTACGGAGAATTCTTCAATAAACTATCATCAATCAATCAAGTCTTCATTTTCAATATTTAATCTATGAAAATTTCACAATATTAAAATGTATTCTTTTCACTCAAACATTTAATCGAAGTGAAAGCAAATTTGTGAAAACAAAAAACATATGATGAGCCATGAACTAACTAATTTGGAATGTTATAAAAATTAAACTGGGTTGATCGAACTAAAATTTGAACTTTCAATCGATGAATGCGATAATAGTCAATGGAAATTTTTGATTTAATTACTAATCAAAATTCACAGTCATTTAATATGAATCAAATCTCTCTCAGTGATTGAACGAATTATATAAGATTTTGAAATTTCAATGGATGCATCCTAAAGTAAATATTAATTGAGAAAATGATAGCGTATAATTACCCGTGATAATCTATTTGTTATGTTAAATTTAATTAAAATTCATTTTATCTTTGTATGACCGATAAAATTAATAGAGCACATGATAAAACACATCATATTGAAATCAATCTCTTCCCTACTTTTTTTTCTTTTTTTTCAACATGACCACTTACTAAATTTGTTTTCTATATTTTTTTTTTTCATTTTCATTACTATTCTCATGCAAAAAAAGATGAAATAGATATATCAGCATTCATTAATGTCAACGCTGGACGCGTCAATATTTTGCTCGTCGTTGGTTGCATTGCGGTACAGCGACGTGTTGAGATTACTGCTAGCAACGTTGCCAGAACGTTCCGTGATACTTGAATGGCGCTTTTATAAAGACGGCAACGGTGCGTGAAATTATTTTTACAATTTTGGTAGCTTAAACTGAATATATTAGGAAACTTTTGGTTTACAGTATTGAAATATCGGCTTAATAAGTACTAAATATAAGTATCGCAATTATAGTAAAAATTCTATGAAACATCAACTACGAAATGAATGGGCTTCAGAATTTTCCATCGATGATGCTTGTTGACGAATATTACTGAAGATATTGTAGTTTTTAAATAAGAGGAAAAAATATTCATAAATATTTTGTTATCATGAAAGTTCTGAAGTTATCTCTTTAAATATGTAATTTTGACGGAGAATAACATTTGTCAATCCTGCAGTTTGGTTGAATGGGCGATATGGATAGAAGTAATGCGCTAGACTCTAACAGGTAGAGCATACCTAATGTGACATTGAATTACTTCATTCATTGGTTCTCCTAATTTACATAATTTTATGTTTGGAATTTTCTTCTTCGATCAGTATTCAACTTCCTTTTAGAATGGCTTCGTTTCCTACTTCTTTTTTCATGTCATACCGCGTACGTTATTGAATCATATTTTTCCTCTCTCCACTTTTCTCAATCATCCAATTTTTTTTTTAGATGTAGTTCCCTTATCCTTACACTCAATTTTTCATTGTCTTCAATTACTGTGCATGAGATATTAAATTATTTCATTAATAATTTTGTTGGTTTATGGAGTTTTGTCATTTTGTTATTCTCAACGCGATGTTCTGAGTGACTACACTGGATCGAAATTTATTATTCCCATTCGAATTCATAGAAGTAAAGTGTTGAGAAGATTAGGAAGGTGTAGGTCTATACTGTTGGGTATAAATGGAATTGCTTACTTGAAGGAAAATGATATAGGCAGTCTAATGGGTCTGCGAAGGTGAGGCATCCTTTTGGGTTTAACATCTTCTCTCGCACCCTCATTGCCAGAATCCCCAAGCTCGTTTATGTACCATTGAACGTTCTGCAAAGTATTTCTGTATACCAGTTCCCTCACATATATATAACCCACATAAAACGAATATATACCTCGTTGCTTGCACTCAAGAATTGACTTGGCAGGAAATCAAACTGTGCCCAAACTTTCAAGATATATTCTAGAGATCTCCATAGCCATTCCTTCTATCGCGCTCACCTCTCTTCTATTCCTCTCGTCTTTTTCTGAGTGCTGTGGCTGGTCGTGGCAGTTTGGCCGTCAACTATGTTGTTGACAAAATGTATACATTTCTAGGTGTTTCATAGCTGTCATTGAGCAACAATATTTATACAATAAAAAATTTATTTTACTTGAAAAATTCGAGAAGATTTATTCTTTTTGTAATTTTTCAGATCATCTTATCTATGTAGATCATCTTCTTTTGAATTTTCTTCCATGAATCTTTATGTTCTATACTTAATGGACTCGAATCACCGTTTATTTTGCTCTCCCTATTTCTGGATAAAATTACCATCAAGGCGATATGAAAGCTTTCCATTTAAACCTTATACACACCTGGTGGTGATCGGCTTATATTCCAGAATTTTATTCCCACTTGCGAGCGCTCTCGACGATTACCCACATATATATATTTATATAGGATAAAGTGGTGCAAGACCACTCCAAGTTTTCATAAAATTTCACTGACGAGATCCATTTTTCACCATTTTTTTTCATGAAACGCGCATGTGATATTGACTTTTCAATATGCGATAATTTTCTGCACTATTTTTTTCCTTGCGTAGTCAAAAGTACATTTTTATACCCTGTTTGACGTACTAGTATCTTAATTAATTTATGGTAACAATCGAGTTGAAAGCAGTAGATTGTACATGCGAGCTTTTATTTTTGTACTTTGCGATTGAGAAAAGTGAGAAAAGCGATGCAATTTTCTCGTCAACTTTTTTTTGGTTTGATCCATCGGTTGTGAACTGTTAAAAAATGGTGACACAAAGGCATGTCCGGAGCATTTTTGTGATATGAAATCGGGATTGATAGCGTTGACAGATGCGCAACTAACTTTTATGTGTCTACTTCCTGGAATTTTAATTACCGACAGAATGATGAGGTACTGTGAAAGAAAAATTGCCTCCTTGAATCCTAATATGGAAGTAGAAAATCCAATGTTTCAACGAAATTACCTGCGGTAATCCCCTGACAAAATCATATTGCCTGAATCATCGAGGAAAAAATATGAGCACATCTAAACCCTACACTAAATTCATTCCGCTAGAGAATTGGGATAATCTTCGTGCCGAGCCCTAAACAGATGCAAATTGACAAAATATTGGGTAATATTTATTATAATGTAATTTGTATATTGATATAAAATTGGAAAATAGCAATTTACTAGACTGGTTTGATGTTGTAATTTCATTGAGACAGATATTTAACTATGATATGAAAAACTTAAAAACTTGAAATATTCATTCGTGCCACTATAATCTTTCATTCCATTTCGCAATGAGCCTTATCAAAGTAGATTTATAAATTTCTGATCTTTTTACTCTACTTATGGTGTATCTCTATCCGTTAAGCGTAGATCGGAATTTTTCATTCTGAATTCACATCATTTCATCATTATAATTGAGTAAGACTTCAAGACGTCTAATAGGTCAAATATTAAGTTCATAAATATTTCAACAGATGTTACAAATGTATTTACCAACTTATACCAGTATGAAATATGAAAATATGTTCGAATTCAATTTATAAACAAGATAGAATTTCGTATAAAATTTTTTGCATGAAAATTTAATCAATTAATCAAACTATTGGAATTGTATATAATTACGTTCTACATAATGTCAAATATTTGTCTTTATAATTATTTATAAAAATTCCCGAAATTTAATGAAAATTACTTGAGCCAACCAGCAAGACAACTTTATACTCGCAATGATCGTTTGCCGCAAACCCCAAACTTTGAGTAAAAATATTTCTGTAATAAAGATAAAAAGCCTAAAACGTTCAATTCACTGTCCCATCCAATTTGTTTCATTTTGCAATATTACCGCTATACATCTTTCATAAAAATTAATTTTGATCACGTTTTTTCCCTTCGAATTCAGAGATATGATGATTTATCTCACAACATTAATCAACAACTGATTTTGATGTACAATAAAAGTTCTACATAAATATACCTATTATGTGTTTACGAATAAAAAAAGAAAACAGAAAAAATCAAAGAATGTATCGTAATTAGATCAATTATCACTTGCAATCATCCCACTGTTTCACCTTTTTTTTTTTTGGCGTCACCATTAAAAAGTAGATTTTTCATATGATAATAAATTCTTTCTAAATTAGTCACAACATTTCATGAGCGCAACATCATTTAAATGTTACATCTGCATCGATATTGAACACTCTCTTTTTCATCTATTCATAAATTTTATGAGTCACGCGGATCGTATGTAAAATAACGGATAAAATATGAAATAAAGTGAAATAAAGAATGACAAATGGTTGAATTTAGTATAGGATATATTCCATTGATGACTGCACTTATAGAATATTGGCTGCACATAGGAGTAAGTGAATTCGATTTATATATCCATCAAGCCACATCCGGTTTTATGTCGCCAGAGGCATAGAGAAATAAAAGCAACCATTTATGTAAGCCCATATACTAATATTTATATAGCGATGTATATATTTACTGCACGGGTGCAAAAGAAGTGTCTTAGATATTGGTATTTTTATATTACTCCACGTGGTTATGTTGTCTCAACGTTGGACCTCGGTTTATTGAATTTTCTCATACAACCAACCGTAGTATTGGTGACAGCGAGATGTGACAAAATAAGGATGGGAACATAAAGGATTTGCGATACAGAATAGAATAATTGTTTCCCTACTATTGCATATATATACACACACAACACACAATCAATGAAACGTATATCTATATCGTATTAAATATTAGGGCGGATTCTCGTCATTATTGACATATATCTATCCTACATATATCCTCTCACAATACCTCCAATCTACTTCCAATCCAAATCATTCCAATGAAATTCTATTAGTTTCAATCGCCTTATATCTCATATTCGCGAACTTTATTCAAAAAATAGTTCAGGATAAACTCATTTCATCAGCGAATGTTGAAGGATTATACGCAGGGACGACGAAAAAGAGAGATGTAGAGAAAAAAAAATCAAACCGTGGATTTCTAAAGTCGCAATATCCCTTTGAATGTTCCCATCAGAAAATTAATTGAATTATCCTTGCACGAAATTAAGCGAAGGAAAATGGGTGTTCAGAGAATTCACTGCACCAGTGAATAGTAATATATTTTTTCGTTCATAAAAAAAAATAATCTCATTCACTTAATTCTTCAATTCAATTTTCTCTCAATGAAAAATGATGTGAAAGTTCAATTTTGATGCGGCTAAATATGATGGGGGCGTAATATGGAGGGTAAAAATGTGGTAACACGAACAAGGAAATCTTATCTATGTATATACACAAGACATCTGAAGGGTTTGTCTGTAAGCTGCTTGAGTGAAGAACGATGGTGAACAATGAACATAAATAATATCACCTGAGTCAGCTTCATAAAATAAGATTTTTGTTGCCGTTTATTATTTCTTTATTCCCCATCCTTGTCTCGACGTAATTATTTTATCCGAAACTTGTATGATGGTGACGAATTTTTTTTTCCCTTTTACTCAGACTATTTTTCTGTAATATTTATTTATATTATTTTTTTTTATTTCATATTCTACCCTCGTTTCTGTGTGCCATGGAAAATCGAGGGTAATAAATATCGTCGATGCAGGTGGAGGCATTGTTGCGTCACCACGAGCAACTGAGTGAACAAAAGGGCATGGAGAAAATAACTCAGAATGAATGGAGAAAATGGGATATTCATTCTCTTTCTCTTTGTTTTTTTTTCTTCTTCTGTTTTTTCCCCTCCCTCTTTCTGTGGTTTTCAACTTTTTTTTTGCCTCATTCAACCTTCACATATTAATTCATTTTTATGATAATAGAAAAAATCCACATAAACATAAATAATTTAGGATAGAATGATAATTAAAAGATTTGTAAGATAACTGTTTATATCCAAATTATTTCACGAATTTTTAGTAAATAAATTACACTTGTACATGTAAATGGTGTGTGATATTCATATTTAAAAATGGAAATATCATCCATGTTTTCAAGTTAATATAAAATTGACAAAATACACAAAATATTTGATGGCGTGAGATTCACAATTTAGTTTGAGAACAACATGGAAATGCTTGTGAGATCCTTTAGCCAATGTGAAAAACGATAATCAGTATATTCACTGCTTTATTACCATATAATATTGTTATGAGATAGAAATTTATGTTGGAATGAATGGAGAGATTTACCCCAAATCATCATCGTCTGTTCGGTACGAGAAAATTATGATGTTGAGTTTACTTGGCAGACCAAGTTGCCCCTAGCAGTGGAAATGATGTTCATGGTCAGACGGCCCTATTCTCAGTATCGCGTGCAATGTATTTGGATGCTGACAAAATAGTTATTAATCGATTGACTGCAGTTATACACATACATGCATGCAAATTGGTATGAACTTTTTAGAACACAATTACTCGAAAAACTCACAACTTTCTAGTGGAATATGTGAAAATTATTATACTGAATGTTATCTAAAAGAAAAATTTTAAATTGATCCACCTCATAATTAGAATTTTGAAAAATATCACTAATTACTTCTGTTACTGAACAAAAGAATAAAAGAAACTTAAAAATAGATATAAACATAGTTTTCATCAACTGAGTATTGATAATCCAGCTTAGAGTCAATATCTATTATTATCAATTCTAGAAATAAAAACATAACTCCAATTCAAACACACAGCATGTACATAAGTAACGATAACATCAGCTGAAGTTATAATTGAAATGGATTGATATCGAAGATGGAATTCCTCAGGAAGCAATAGTAATCGTGAACACAAGAAAGTCTTAGTTGTGCAGCTTTCGAGTCAGTAATCGTTTCGTAATTCTAAACGTGGTGAAACGTGGCGCTGGAAATCCAATTATACGGTTAAAGGGTAAGAGGGGAAAGGAACTGCAAGAGAGATAGGTTAAGGGGATGATGGTATACGGAAAGTTGTAGGTGAAACTCTTGGTGGAATCACGTATACAGGGCATCGACGTGTGGACATAGCGAATTGAAAGCTTACTTTAGGCAAACTTGAATCAGCCTTATCGTTACTCTCGGCCAACTATTTGTTTATCGTAACTCAAACGAGTTCGCCAATTAATATTAGTGTAATTAGTATAGAGAAACTCTTGACTTTCTGATGTACTTTTGTCAGTTATGACATTCATAATTTTCATCAATGATACGTTTACATAGTAATGCTTTCGAGAGATCATTGTGTGATGTCAAATATCAAATTTATTGATGAATGACTTGGTGATGATTTGATGAATATCTCACTGGTGATTAGCACTGTTGATGAGGCTGCATTTCTATTTTCAGAATATACAAATGCAACTGATGATATATAAACAAAAGTGATATGAAAAAAGTGTAATTCAACCGTTAATTATTGTATATCATTTTTAATAATTAATTTTCATATGATTCATCGTTATAATGACGGATCGTTTAGCTTGTCATAATTTATAGAGAATGCCATGTAAATTTGCGACAACGAAAATTTTGTTTTTTTTTTTAGTTAGAATTATTCACTGTTGTGAGAAAAATAGCCGTTAATGTATTTTTCTCACTAGTATTATGTAACCGTTAAAATGTTTGAATATAATTGCATAACACGTTAATTGAGTGATTTATATTCGGATAGTTTGTTGGTAAAGTAATTTAACGATTTTCGATAATGTTACGTGGCTGTTTCAAATTCCCCTTGCGATATATATTTCCCGTTGTTCCAATGGTCACGACCCCCGTTTTGATAATTGCTCGTTTTTCTTTACTATTATGGTCTTCAATATATGCATTTAGTGAATAAAAGTACAATTGATTTGCTGCAAATGACGCGGTTCTAAACATGCCATGGATTAATTATGAATAAATTTCAATTCGATTGAACTTTGAACGTAACACTAAGCAATCACATTTCAATTTGCAATCGAAAATTTCGATATTAAGGGCGAGAGCAAATATAAATAGGTTTGTATACATCCATGTTGCCAATTACAAATCAATTATGTTTTTATGGTTAATAAATTCAAGATATAATTGTCATGGTCTTGTATGAAATAATATGCCAAACTGAATATTCCTCAATGTTTTTGAATTATCAATTACAATGTTATTGAATGAATTATAACCAAACGCAATCATTTTCTCTATTTGTTACCAAGATGGTAGGTCGTAGTTTCCAAGAGGGATCATATACAAGATTGCCTATGAATGTAGTTCTCACGAATAGCAAATGTTGTGCTACAGAATTGCAAGTATTTATGGCTTCTACATTTCTAATTGCAAGAAACAACGACAAAACCTCTCATCATGGGCAAGTTTCGTGCACTCGCCACTAATTCATTTTACACAATCAATATGGGATTAATTGATTTTGTTATAGACAACTAAATTTCAGGAGCATTCTACTGCCAATTACTGTAGACTGATAGAAGAAATAGACAATATGAAATACTAGACCCATTTCTTTGTTGTTGAATTGTCAGAAAATCGGATGACTTCTTCTTGCAATCTTTGAATATTCTAATTTACGAAAATGTTTGGCATGAATATAATTCTTCAACAACTAATTTCTTACGGTCTCATTCTATGAATGAGAATAGACTAACAAAATTATAATTCCAGAATAATCTGATTTGATGAAGGATATATTCATTGCGTTCCCGATTGTTTACTTCGTTTTTCAATAAACTTCTCGGAAATTTTTGTTAGAATCAAATGAGAGTCTGTGAAGAATGCAAATACTCGAATCATTACATTGTGATTTTCACTCTTTGAACGCAATGTAAAATATCTGAAATTATTCAGGAAGAATGTGAAACTCTTTGACTATTCTTCCTCGCGTTCAAATTTGTGGCAAGATCACATTTTTCCTTTTCAGCCTGCGAATAGGTTTTCAATGAAATAATGTTCATAATGAAATCTCAGAATTTGCTGACGTAGTGATGTTGGAAGTTTATGCAATGATTTCATAATCTGCAATATGTACAAAGTGCTGTAATTTCCATCACGGTATTGCCAATTGGAGAGAACGATTTCTTCTTTACTCTCATGAATATACAGACGGCACTTCAATTAATAACCACTTGAAATTCGTAAATCCTCCCAAATAATTCCATCCAGATTACAATCAATTTAATTGATAGTGAGAGTGGTAGGAAGATTTATTGAACGATAAAGTTTCGTATTTGTTTTATATTCTACTGCATATGATTTATGTGGTAAAGTTTGGAAGTACAGAGTTAGCTGGAGCATGTGACAATACCCAGCATTTGCGATTTCACAGATAGGTTTCCATTTTCTGTGCAATATTTCTCATCACTTTTATTTCAAGGATTTATTGTAGATTGAACGATTCACATTTTTTCTATTCTTAGTTTTATAGTATATATACATATGGAATCGATAGGCTGAAATGTTTTCATGAGAAACTCGTCTTTCTGAAATATATCGTGCTTGAGCGTGATTTAGTTCGTCTACTTATAGAAATTTTAATACATCGCGTGACTAAAACTCAAATTTTGTATACCCTTCAACCGTTCTTTCCTCATTTTTGTATATAAGATAACAGAAATGTGTAAATATTGTGATTTCTTCAAATTTGTATGTCATCATATTAATGAAAATTCAAAATTTTCGAAAATGAGAATAGCAATTGCGCATCGATAAGAGTATGAACTGTATTATTTTACGTCCATAACAAAATTGAATAAAATTAATAATTTTATTCAAATTCGATTTTTTTGTTTTGAACGTGAATAAATTTTTTTTTCAAGTTCGCATATACAGGCTGTCACTGTTGAAAAAAGATTGATTCCTTTTCAAGTTTTTTTTATGGATTAATCCTGATGCATGAAGTATATGACAATCATCAACTTTTCATAAAAGTTCTGAAGAACGTTGATAATTTATTGACGATTATTTTTTTGGAATAAGGATTTTTATTTCTAATTCTACGTTGAGATGTTGAGCAGGATAACAAGTCTCGATTCGAGGATTTTCTCTTCATGTAAATATAGTGAAACTCCATTCCATTTGGATAATATGATGCGCTGCTTCTTCTTGATGTTTATTTCAGGATATAATTAATTCAAACACTAAGAAGAGAGAAATATAAATTTCGGAAAAAAACAGATGATCATCTACCTGATATACTGTTATTGTTGATGTTATTCTCAACAGTAGAAGAAAACAAATTATTACAGAATGTGCAGTCAATCTTTCTACTTTTAATGTCTAAAGCAAGTTTAACCGCAATTAAATGAAACCCATGGGAATTTGAAGACGGTGCGCTTTTGTACTTTCCGTTTTGTTTTGATTTTTCATCTTTATTCATTCATATCTCAAAACCCTTCTCGAAAAAAGATTTGTGAAATGGCTTGACTGAACAATACATAGATTATTCACTGACGAATATGTTCTTGGCATTTGATGTCAAGTGAAACATCAATCTTATAAGGGTAATTTTTTTTTCGTTTTATGTTCAGTTCAATTATTTTGTTCTATTACTAATGGAAGAAGGCTCGCAAGATGGAGAATTCAACTTTTTCAACGCATGGTAGTGGATTGTATTTATTTCTGTTGAAATGGTTTTCCTGAACCTTTATATTGTTGGTCCAAATCCAAGTGGGCGAAAAATTTCTCGTGCAGTAACCAAACACTGTTTTCACATGCGATGTTTATTGATTACTTGGTTTATAGTGGCGACCTTTTTTTCATTTGTGAACTGATCATAAAAAGCTTACAAATAATTGTAAATGAGGTTTCGACAATTTGCAGCATTTCCCTAATTAATGAGATCATAAATGGGATTTTCATGAGATCAGCAATCAAAATATTGCAACAGTACAAAATATGAAGTTGTCGACGATGATCATCATATTTTGCTACTCTATTTAATGAAATGGAGTGTACACATTCGATTGCTTTATGACGTTTGTTAATGCAACGAGACTTCCAGTATGGCAATTATAATGATGATTGTGAAACTCATCGAATACTTTGTGTACTCGTTTAATTATTATTGCTATTAATCATAGTAATTCAGTAATTTTACAATGTAATTCAAGTGGATAAAGCTCTGTAAATTTCACGCTGTACTATCATGTGAACATTTCTTTGCGAGTCGTTGCAGTTCGAATTTACTATCTGAATTAGTATTTTTTACTCGTTTATTCGTGCATAATTTTCTATATGTTGAGCTCAAAATTTTTTTTCTGTATGTATTTTATGTTAATTATCAGGCGAGCTACAATGCTGGCAAAAATTCCCATTTCATGCGGCCAATTCTCACAGGCCTGGTCAGGGTTGTCAGATTAATGTCATTTATGTTCCTGATCAAAATGTCCAAATCGTATGAATTCTGGAATGGTGAAAATCAAGAGTAGAAAATGTTCCATCGGAATTTTCACATAAATTGTGGGTAAAGAATATCTCTATCTCTTTTTTTCTTCTTTCTAAAAATACTTTTCCATCAGGAAAAAAGCAATATGACAATGGAGAAAAATATTCTGTGTACTTTTGGGTAGAAAAATATTTTCCGTGACGCGATGCAAATCGACGTGAGAATATTGTAGCCTATGTGAACTCACCACTCTTCCTCTTTTCGCTTGTTACTGATTGTAGTGTGCTAGGTGTAAGCAAGGACAGAAAAAAGTTGGAAAAGCCTTCCTTGATCCCCACACAGAGGAATATATATTGGGTCTCACATGCAGCGGTAATTAGAAACTGCCGTCACTAACAAGACCGAAGCCCTTGTAATTCGCTTTTGCTCTGGTAATTGCGATAGACTCTGAGTGAGATACATGTTGAGTTGCGTAACGATTTTTTTCTCTGTTAATTTATCCTCTTTTTTTCTTCATCAACAACCGCATTTGAAATTGTTATTCTCTCTAGGCCTGAACACGCATTATTGGAAAATCAGTTACCGCAAAAAAATTCAATTAATATGAAAAATGGAGTATGAGAGAGCCAACCCGTTTCATTCATTTTGCTCTGTTAATACGATTAATCTGATGGTATACATAAATAATAACAGATATGAATTCATTTCGCTCGAGTTAAAATGAATAATTATTCATGAACTGTTCAGTCGATATCAAATTGAAATGCGTGGGAACTGCCTAAAGGGTGTCGCGTTTGAAATTTAGTTTGATATAACCAGCCAATAAATAAAAATAATGAAATTAAAAAAAAAACGGATGTGGAGGCAAATAAAACTTAATCCGGGAAATGTATCGAAACCACACACGAGCCGTTCAAGCTCGGCAAAGTATATATATATACTTTCCGAAAATGTGACGTAATTATATTTCACTGCCAATCGATTTTACCTAATCATCTCGCGGCGCGTCGAGCTGAATTTCCACTTTGCCACATCGTTGCGGATTATTTCTGTATTTCAATTACCCCTGGGTCACTGGGAAAATAAATATTTGTATCGTAAATAAAGAAGTTGTATGCTCACATATAATTTTTATATTTTTTCGCCACATTTTCAAGATAGAAGTTTATTTATACGTCATGTATTGCTTGTGGTTTGGCTGTATATGCTTTTACAGCAAAATGAGGCAAACTGCCAATAAAGAAGAGATTCATTATTATGTATTTTGAAATTCTTTCACATACATATTTCAATGTCATATTTTTGCACAGCTTTGCCAGAAAAATGAGGAAAACTTTTGTTGAGATTGTATTCAGTTTTCTTTTTTCAATGTAAAACTCGGCCAAATGTTCGAAAGCAAGAATTTCTTGAGATATATTTCCCTAAACAAAAGAAGAAGAAGAAGAAGAATAATGATTAATCCAAAGTAGAGGAAGTGATAATTGATAATGCCATTATCCAACTATTTTGTTGCGTCTATTTATCATCAACCTTATTTACTTTGGTAGTCCATGACGAATACTGAAATCCAGGTGTCTATTAAAGATATTCATTGACTGAATTTGCTGACAAGAAAAAATTAGTTTCATCATATGCGATCAATTTGCAATGGAATTGAAGACAGAAAAGAATTAATTTTGATACGAACTCTAATTTTTCATTATTGAATACAATCGATTAATTTTACCGGACTGAATAAAAAAACTGTCTGTCGGTTTGATACAAGAATTCCGTAAATTTTGGCTAGCGCAGGACGAATGCTTCCTCAAATGATTATTTTTCATGATACTGACAATAATGAAATGAGAGATGCACGTAGATGATGACGGTCGATGATTGCAGGGGAAAAAAAAACGATGATTGACGTTCTTTTCTTAGTTCAAATGGGATCGAATGAAAACTCAGGTTTCAGAATTATTAAACATTTAGTTGAGAGTTTGTCTGGTGTTTCAAGCATTTCACGATCAGATCGTTGATAGCTCGCGAATCTCCACTACGAAGACACGGAAAACTTCATTGGTTTCACTTCTATTTGGGATTTTGAATAGGATGAGAACGTAATGGAATGTAATGAAAGCTCTGATATTTCACAGGAAATCGTGAACAATAATGGAAGTCAATAGATAGCACTCAACTGGGGTTCGAATTCTCGTAGCTTCTCAGATTGTTTTTGAGTGTCTACCGATTGCTCTGTCACCAGATCAGTTCGTACGCTGGTTATAAAGGAGAATTGGAATATTTTTCGAACGCACAACAAGCAACATATTCTATGCCCCATCATTTTATTATGACAGTTTAATTTATCATCTGTTAATACGACAAACTATTTACATTCAACTAAAAACGTTTCATGAATTACAATCACGAAAATTTTCGTATCAAAAAGGGATTTGATGGTGAAACATAAGAAAAGCTCTATGACAGTGAGATGCATTGGGAAAATCGCATAAGATGAGTGATTCTGAATTTATCTAATATCCTTGTCATGGAACACAGTAATTTCAAGAAAAACGTGGCTTAGGTTTTAATATGAATGACTAAGCTGTTTGAGTTGCTCCAGCGATAGTTAATCCCCGTCATTTTCTCCAGAATCCCCTAAAATATTCAGCAGATTCAAAAGTACATAATTCGAGAAGATAAGGATATGAGAATAATTCATGAAATTTTCAAGGAGGAGCAGCAACTGAATCTATCATTCTCTCCTTGTTTGAGAAATGATTAATAATAATCACAGATTTTAAAATGAAATGTTCAATGTTTATTTAATATAAAAATATTCGGTGAGCGTGAACAATTTCAGGTTGAATATTATTCTTTATCCTTTCACACACGTGGTGATTTACACACATACATACACAACAAGCACAGAGCAAAGGATGAGTGGGTTGTAAGGCCACTCAATATACAATTAACGAAATATATTATCATTAGCAGTTACTAGCGCAGTCAGAAAAGAAATGTATTGCAAATACCCAGTGGTCAAAAATTGCCATCAAAATTAATGGCGATTATTCAAACATGAAGAGCAATCACGTTTTTTCTTGAACACTACTATTTATAAATATTTCTGTTAGTAACTATATAAGTTCGCAATACTCTTGTGAATCGATATGACATTGGTAGTTATCTTGAATATGTTTCTCTATACTTTCACTGCAAACTTATCTCTGAGATAAATTAAGTTGTCATGACTGTGTTTATTTTGTCCCCTTTCTTTTTCAGCTATTTCCCTGTTATTTTACATGTTCTTGTTTAAAAAGTTTCATTTTCCCCATTTAATATTGGAATCACTTCAAAAACGTTTAAGAGAGTTTCAACAGTAACAACAATATCTAACATCATGAAGATTTATGATGAAATATTTGATATATCAGAGGTGTGCAGTGCGGGTGATGGGAATGTACAATAAAATTTGAATGAAATAACATAGAAACAGTGTGTGGGGGAAAGGAAAGTAAAAATAAAGAGATATGGAGGGAAATAGGGTGTTACAGGAATTATAGGATGGGCAGAAATTTCATTGCGCGATCCTCCGCTATTCACTAGTGCACGTGATTTGCATCCACCATTACGGTATTGTCTAACGTTCTCCACACCCCCGCGAATTTCGTTGAATCGGCGAATGATGTACACGTTCATAGGGTGGCTCTTGTACTATCTCCCTCAGAGGAAATATCGGATGGAAATTGCGCTGGACAAGGGCCAGACGGAACGCCACGAGTTCCTCGGTTGCATATTCTCACATATTCCCATTTACCCACCGACCTTTTGTCTTGAAATCTATTTGCCGGCGAATTTGTGGCAACGGTGTTATTGTTATAAGTATATTTTTTTTTCTTTTATCGTCGTAATAGTGAGCTCATTCGTTCCACATTGTATGTAGAGAACGATCAATATAGAAATGTATGCAGTGGATCTTTTCATTTGCATTTTACGACTGGTACTTTGAGATTCTCGACTTTTCCAATATCTCTTTGGTGTATCGAAAAGCATTGATCCGTTTTCTCCTGTGGTGACATTACAAATTTTCTGCAACTACATCTTATTATTGTGCCGCTGAAAAAGGGGAAGAAAAAAATAACAAGTATGCATCGTATTTTATAACGGAAATTTTTATATCACCATCGTAAAAGGAGATATTGTGCCAATAAAAATTTGTTGTTGTCATATCTGCAAGTTGCACATACATTCTAACAATATCAGTTTCATGTGATATTTTTTCATTCCCACTTTGATACATGTTTATAAAGTATGATGATTTCGATTAAATTATTTGTAGTGATGTATTATTATGTATGGTATGATTAAAAAGTATAAATAATATTTCGCCATTTGGAGGATTTTTAACTCTTTTTATGTGATGTATTGATGTCGTTCTCTGTTGTTTTCTGCTCAGTGAGATCGCAAGTTCAAAAATTGGAGAATTGATATTGTTCCTGCAATTTTTTTTTTTGTAATAACTCGGAACGCAGAAATTAAATAAGTCTGTGTGAAAAGCATTGAAATTTTGAAACCTCTAGTGTCGAACTTTGGAGAGTTTGAAAAATGTCTAATTGATGACACATCTAACTGAAATGTCTATCAGCTAGACAGGGAATGTGAAATTATTTTTTTCAATTTGAACTCATATACACTTCTCACTGATTTGGACAATTATGTTCCAACCATCATCATCACTGCTTTTCCAAAAATTAATTGGAGAACAAAAAACGCAAATTAAAGTACGACGTTTTCTCATATAAGTCTACTTTCAATTTGAAATAAAATAATTTCAGATTATCCCTTGGAAATTCAAATAAATATTCAAACCATATGTTTTAAAAAGCATTCACTACAAGGATATATATAAACAGAGTAAATTTCCTTTATTTCCCAAGAGGCCGTCTCCTCAAAGGTCTGTTATAAAGAATTTTTCCAAAGTACTTTACGAAAATTTGTTTGGCATGATATTTTGTCATCAGAGGGGAAACCATTTATATATATTTCACATCGATCAATGTTCTTCATGTCTTTACTTCCATCACTTTTCTTCTGCTCTCTTCTGGAGGTGTAGTTTCATGCCACAAAGCAGATTGTGATATGAAAAATTCTTCATTCATCTTAAAGTGTATTTGATTACTAAAAATAAAGCAAAATACATGGTTGTAAATTGAGTTGTAAATTGAGTAGTCATGGAACCATTTTTGTAATAAAAAGAGAACTGAATAATTAAGATAATAAAATTTAAAAAAATGCTTGTACAGATTTCGAAATAC
Source organism: Meteorus colon (assembly GCA_030523085.1). Classification (NCBI taxonomy): domain Eukaryota; kingdom Metazoa; phylum Arthropoda; class Insecta; order Hymenoptera; family Braconidae; genus Meteorus; species Meteorus colon. The sequence goes on from JAPYZH010000425.1 coordinate 19,045, forward strand.
TCTACACGAGCATTTTCTTATTTTTTTTCTATCTACAATTTATTTATATATTTCAAAATTCTAAAGATTACCGAATATCTGCCATATTCACACTCATAAAAATACTCATAAGCTTTCTTCAAACTATTGAGTATTTCGTAATGATTATTTGCTATGGAAGTTTCATGGTAATTTAACGTATGTACATTCTGCTCTATGTCAAAATTCAACTCTTCATCTTGAATGTACGATATAAATTTCATATTATTTCATTGGTCAAAGTGCTGAGACAATACCATATTGAAATTTGCTTGACGGAATTCTCTCTCAAAAGTAGTGGAGCATATAAAACAAATAAGCTCGCAAAATGAAATGGTGGTTGTGGCTAACAGCTACTGTATGAGGGAGAAGATTTTCCTAAACATATTTACATGAGTTTTTCGTAAGTCCGGTTATTCAATACTTTATTTTCCATCAACTCATGTTTCTATATATCAATATCATTAAAAGAGAAGAGGTTCACGAAATGCAGTGCGATATAAACTTCTGTTTTATGAATAATATTAATAATTACAGGTCTTTTAGGATGGGTATAAAGTTATTAGCTTTCCGCAATACTGAAGAGGATTACGTTAATACACAATGAGCCATTTAAACGTGCATATGCGTAATCTGATTGATATTTCACCAAATCCCTAAAGAGAGGTTTGGAAATCCAGCGATTAATGGAAAATTGTGGAATTGTGATAAAAATGATCAATTGTTTGACAATGTGTCTATATTTTTTCCATGATCAACACTTTTATGAGGAAAGGACCGTATTAATCCATTCGTGTTGGATTAATATTGCTGGTAGGCAACATTCAACTGTTTTTGAAATTCTCCAGGTTATTTAAGAATTTTTTTATATGGAAAAATGGATCTCATGTATCAAAGTCATTCCAAGGACAATATTTGCTATTTTGCAATCGCTGAGTCTGTTTGTGTAACGGACATTGCGGGAAAAAAACGATTTCCTATCGAATCTCCTGACTTTATTTCATTGCATGAGAGCTGAAGATATCTTCCAAAGTCTCTCTGGAATAGGTAACTTCAAATTATCAAGAAATCTGATAACTTTCACGATTCTATAACTTCGTTATCAGAATCACTTCTGCGAGAGAGCAATTCAATCATCCAACCGCTTTTTTGGCTCCTTTTCAAATATTATTTTCATAATGATTTGAAGATTATTTAAAATTTTTTATTCGTTTCTTGAATATAATAGAAAAAAAGAAGAAGCACTTAATGCTTTCCAAGCCATATTAATTTTTCTTTATTTTGTGGTTTAAAATTTTTCAATATTTCATTAAAGTCGTTGTTTCATACTGTACATGACATGAAACTACCAACACTTTTCTCCATATTCATTCCATTCATAGCTGACGATGGCTCACGATCTTTTTACATATTTGAAAAATTTACTGATCGAATATTCATCAGCAGTTTTTCTGATTGGATCGATTCGATTAATCGAGTGTATATCCATACATATATTCATTGAACATCAGCAATTTACATATTTTTCTCATCGTTTTTGATATCAACTCAACCTGAAACAACAATTAGTGAGTTTAATTACACATTTTGAGAATAATAGGACGAATTTTCTACATGATGGTTACTAGAATTGCATAATTACAATAGTTCCATAGGCATTTTTGGTAACGAAAAATTGTAAATTCACACATCAAAATTGCCCGGTCCTGTTATTTTCCGTTCATTATCCTGCTGTAATTTTTTTATAGATATGAATGTTTTAATTGTGAATAAGAAATCTAAGATAAAGCACTTCAACCATGATGAGTAGAAGTAGTTCAATGAACCAATGGAGGTTCTTTTATTTTATTTACATTCCTCCATTCAATATGAAAGCAAAATTTTTGAATCTTCACATCACCATTTAAAATATAACAACTGCACAGCACATAATGAAATGTCTTCGAAGGTTTATTGTTGTGATTTGAATAAAATAAAAATTATTATCGATATAAAAATTGATGCATTGCCAATCATGCGCGCAGAATTTGGTTTTGCTTCGTTATCATTTTATTCAACGAATACTTTTTCTCATTTATTCCTATTAGTTACTTCATGATGAATTTTTTTGATATTTCTCATACCCTCAAGTCTGTGATATTATAAAATTCATCTGTCCATCACCATTCTCTTATTTGAAATGTTGATATTCATTGATGTATTGACATCTCACATGAATGAAAACGATTAATGAGTTTGCTCTGGAAGTAATGAAATAATAACTATCAGAGGAAGCTCCAGACACTTTATCGCAATTGCAGAATAAATTTCGAAAATATAAATGTAAATGGAGATAATTAAAATTGAATGTATTACAATATCTCATGTCATTAGTGAATGACTGCAACTGACGTCCTCCTCATTTTTTTGTCCAGTTCTTCATTATTTTTTCGTCAATAACAAGGTGAACTATTGAGAAAAAAATACTCAATGCAAACAGAATGGAGAGCAGTTGTTATTCTGGCATTACATACAATCGACTATAACATATTAGATATTGAAGGGAGAGCCATGGGCATAAATAGCTCTCTGTGTGTGCTGTATAATACTGCGATATGCTTTCAGAACAGCTCGCTATTATGTTATTCATAACACAAACAGAATCAAACATTCTCATAGGAATTATGCAACGCAAACGAGTAACACTGTGTTACCTGCTGATATAATTTAAAGGTCGAACAAATACGATGAACTGAACCACTTGTACGCGTGCGTTCATGCACATAGTGACTAATATAAAGCCACACACAAATCATGTGTGGTATGTTTGTGTTTGAAATTGCATAGGATATATAGATCAAGTGCTTCACGCCACTATTTTTTATTTTACGTTGCCATCATTTCTTAGTTCTATGATTTGACACATTTATGACAACATACTGTTCTTGAATGATTTTTTTTTCTTGCGTTGTCATTTTTTCTTGACAATATTCTGTGATGAGTTTCTCTTGAACTATATATGGCACAGCACCATTTGTTATATCTATTGAGAAAGAATTTCTATTGTGCACAGATTTGTGTATATTGGAATGTTTCTCGAGAAACTGATGACTATGATACACAATGAATGTTCCTTCTCATTATTTCCGTTGCTATCATGGGTATTTTGTTATATGTACATATTTGTACAAATGTTCCTGGAGGATGTTTTTTTTTATGATGCCAGTGATAATGATTTTGCCTACACAAATATTAATCGTCGTATGTACATGAGCACAGCATTAATCTTCTTTTCTTATTTGGGTAGGTTTCATTTCATCTTTAGATCAACAATGTGGCACCCACATTCAATCATTTTATGTTATTTTTCTTCCATCTTTCACCTTATCCGCAATGACTGATCTCTTCTCATTTCCCCAATGGTATTAGAGTGTGAAAAGCTCGTGGACCAAAAGGAAATGGCCTTGAGATTGCCAAATGCTGCCTCTTTTGTCAAGGCAATCTATCCAATCCAATGTTGAGAAAACCTGATGAGGGTGCAAAAGATCAAGGTTGAATAGAAAAGTGACGAACTAACCAGAGGGGAAACACATTTGGAGAAGGCGGAAAAGAGTAGATGAAAGATGTTAACAAATCTGTCGACTTCATCCCTCGAAATCAACGTTTGCTTGGCGGACCGAGGTGGTCTCTTTTTGGTCTGATTAATTCAACTTATTTCCGTTTGGTTTGCCACGGTATTAGTGAAAATCTTTTATTTATTCACAAACGGATATTACAAATTGAATCGTTTCCTTCGCCTCATCCTTCGTATCCAAAATTGAAAAATTCAATGCCCCAACTAAAATATTATATAAATTCATGAAGAAATGGATTATAATGATTTCATTCTGCAACTCTTACAAGCGTCGAATTATAGAGAATAGATATATATTTATATCCAGATTTATAATTTTATAAATAGATAAATCGTTGAAGTGGAAATTATTATCGCGATCTATTTTATGAGGAACGTCATTGGCATAAACGAAATGAATTCCATATATAACAATTTCTTTCACGAAGTACTGAGTGTGTTTATCTCTTTGTCATATAAATTCTTTTCTTTTAGTTTAGGGTACATGAAAAACTAAAATTAAACTAGGATTGTTTTCATTCCTACCTCTACACATGCCGGTTGGAAAGAAGTTGACGAAATTTCGAGTTGCGACCGTGAAGGCTGACTTATCATGACTTATACCCTAAAGTTCTGAGTCATGTGGAGAGCTTAGTGGTGAGAGATTTCCCTCGTGAGCCGAAACTTTTCGTGGAAATCTTAAAACGTCTCTTAGTTGATGTTAGCTCCCTCCATTTTTCTATTCCAGTTCATTCATAATATATACATGAAGTTGCATATATACATTTATGTAAACGCTCATGTACTAAACATTGACTGTGTGGTGCATAAACTGCCTGGAGGCGTCGTCTTGAGAATGTTTGACGAACCACGAGGTCATCGAAGTTTTAGTGCAACTCCTCAGCAGAATGTGGTGATAATGAGAAGTTTAGTAATACCATAAACTCGGTAGAAATATTTTTTTCGAATCTCTGACATCCTCTACAACTTGGAAATTCATAACATACTGGTTAAAAAGACATTTGAATCGTTCAAATGATTAAAGTTTTCGATTTGGTAATTCAATATCATGATCTTATGTTTTTTTTCTTTCTTTTTGAGAGAATCAGGATGAGTTTCGACGACTCAAAGCTTTTTCTATCTCTCTAAAATTCTGATTATACGTATCTCATAACTAGCACCAAACGTTGTTTATTTATTTTATCCTAATTATATAATAATTATCTCGGAATGGTAGGGCATAAACGAATAATTACTGCCCAGTTCTTAGTCACTAATCCACAGCTTATCAACCAAAATGATCCAAGGGTCGCACCTTATTCATCTGTAGAGCAAATAAGGGTTCTTTCAGTGAGTATCTTCACCAATCCAGCATAGGATAAACTTTCATTAAGAGTAAAAGTAAACACTTAATTTTCTTTATCAATTTCATTGGAATCAGAAAAACAATGAGACGCAACTAACTGAGCTTATATAATCCACTGAATTTGTTGACTTCCATACACAATAACAAATTTTTTTCGCTCGAATTATATTCTTATTCTTTCTTCCATAACATTGGGGAATTAAATCCTTCAAATTGATGATGGATCTTCGATTAGAAAAGTATATTAATTCATCAACAACCAACAAGACGCGAGAATAATGTGTAATTTGATGTACGAGAATGCTGAATTAGTTTATTAAATTTGTGAACTCAGCCAGGACAATATCTAGAATTTTTTTTTTATATCATTCCTTATTTTTTGGAGGCAGACGAGTCGACATACCTTATTATCTTCGTCCTTTTGGCCTTATCATCAATTTCATGAGTGCAATGTAGCGCACAAGTTTTTGTTCCGACTGTTTGTACAGAATATAAAAATAATTTGGCATGATTTCAGACTACTCAATAATTAGATATGAATAAAAATAGAGAGGTGGATGCAGACAATATCGGTTCATAATCTGATACCGTATGAGTGCAAGTTTCTCTCCAGTTCTCTTGTGCTGCAGCAAATTCAGGTACAATGTTTTCAGTCAATGCATTAAATATTCGAATCCTAATCAACTTTCATGTCGTATCATATACGACAACATCAAAACCTAATGAGTTGTATAAGTTGTGTTTGGTGCGAGTGAGAGTAATATGTCATGGTTGAAAGTGCAATGATAGAAGGATTGCAATGGATGCCGTCTAAACACAGACGTAGATTCGACATGTGACTGCGACAAACAGAATATTTTCTCTCTCTCTGGTCGCTTGATATATGAATAGTCCAGCATGAATGAAATTGGCATCCCTCCACAATTTGGTACGGTGATGTATACTGATGACCATTTGCTATTGAGTATCTGAACGTTCAAGAGAGAAAAATTATGGAAGATAAATTTCCTCATAATTTGATCAATGTTGAAGGATTATAACGAATGTTCGACATATTCTTTCTGCTACATTCCTTGATTAATATTCCAATGTTTGATTTTTCTACCGTTGTGCGTTGCCATTTTACTGTAAGAATTCACATTCATTCTCTGATTAAATTAATCCATATTTTTATTTCCTATTTTCAATGTAGAATTGCGAATTTATATAACAATCTCAATAAAAACTTCGAAACAATGAACGATTGTTGACTTTTATTACTCTGCGGTGAAAACGTATTGGAGTATGAAAGTGATGATCATCATGTTACAGTAATATGTGAAATTTAGTGATTTTTCCGAAAAAAACGAGTATCAAATGAGCACGTCTCGTTCACAAGTGTAGGGGGGGGGGGGGGGGGGGGGGGGGGGGGGGGGGGGGACTTCCGCGGGGGGTTTTTTTCTTTTGGGTTTTTTTTCCACCGGGAGAATCACAGAGTCCCAGATAACAAATTGAGTGATAATGAATAAATAAAAAATTACAGAATATATTCATATATGGGAATGTCACGAATGAATCAGGAGCATATTATTGATTTATTGGACAATTGGTAACTTTCATCATCATCACGTTAGTTAATAAATCACGATAAATCAATAATCCATTAAATATAAATAGACAACTATACCAGCAGCAAGATGAACCAAAATAAATCCATATCACTTCGAAAAGTAATATTTATTTCATAAATGATATCTGATGTGCTGTCATAAAATATTTTCTAATTCCACTAAATCCTCATTTGTAACTCAATATTGAGCGTGTTCAACATCGTTTGATCAAAACAAAATGAAACTCCAGACTTAAATTTGATCAATTCAACATTGTGAATCATAATCGTAACGAAAAGTCATCGACATTGAGCCAATATTAAAATTCTTGAGATTAAATCTGCGTTATCAACCAGATTTTTCTGTCAATGCGGTCGACAAATGAACAATGGTTTATGAACATTGTCGACTACATTCCCATGAACGACGTTATATTTGTGCTTGTACACTTGCAGTTGACGATTCAGGTAGGCAATCATATCCTCATAGCTGACAGTAGTGGTTTGCTCTTCAACCAAACAACACAAAAGGGGGAAGAGCTGTACTAAATATACACAAATATATGCATGTGTACACAATATATGCATACATATATGTGAAAGCGTATGTACGTGGCGCATTGTTTGGATACATAGGGTTTAGAAGCAAGTGTTGCGGCATGCTGTCATGCAATCTCGTCCTCTATACGACGTTGCAGTAGTTTGCGGCCTAATATATATATATATTATTGTGTATGTGGTGATATTATACACATCTTGGGAGCTATGGCATTTCAACCGGCATAGCCACACATCAGGCGCAGAGCAGTCGATAACGTTACGTTGAGCGAAAAATTGGGAAATTCATTAGGGCTGACATATTATGGAGGACGAAAGTGCAGCTGTCTGCAGGTCACCAGCAGGTGCTAGATTTGGTTTGATTAGCGTGGCCAGATGACGACGTGAGGGATTAATCAAGCGCTGCTGGGATCAAAATTTGATGTTACAATTTCATCAGTGAAATGATTCAAAGATGAATCTAAATGGACAAGTGGGGATTTTCTTTATCATTGTTATTTATTTCGATACGATTATTTTTCTGAGAATGTTGGAAGAATTTATTAGTATTAAAATTATATTTTAGTCAAGCGTGAGTTTATTGACGGGAGTTATTTTTTATTTGTTGAGAGGGATGTTCATTGCAAATGGAATGAGGATATCAAAGTGATTCTCTTTCGGAATTTCAGCTGTGTATTTTCCTATAACTAATATGATATAGTATGGATGAATTAACTTACATTAACATCGTCAGTTCGATGCTTCACAGGAATACCAGCGGCATCAAGTGTACACAGCTTGTTCTTGCTCTCTTCAGACTAGTTGGACGGATGTTCGAAGCGTGAGCCGAATAAAAATTAAAATGTGAGAGATTCCTTTATTCATTCATTCCAACTTTGTTCTCTCTTCACCAGCCATCGTTGCATAGAGCCATTCTGTGAATTTTATTTCCGTCCCCATCCCCATTTATGTGGGCAACTTTTGAAAAATAAACAAAATTTCTCTCATCTAATTATGACGGTGATTGTGGTTTTTATTTAGAGCGCACGTGAGAAAAGGATAAAGTAATTGAGAGATGACTGATAATGTAATTCGCGTGTGCAAAGAAGTTTCTTATTATTATATTTTTTCTTTTTATCTTTTTTTTTTCTGGTTGGGTCGAGTTTTTCGAGTAATTGTCGACGCGAAAGCAGCCGAATCAGCTCGGGCGAACTTTTAATTGCCTTGTCACGATTTGGTGGGGTCACACTAGGCAGCCAAAGCGCCAGGAAAAAGGTGACGTCGAGTGTGTGTATGTGGTTGGCTGAAAATCTGGGATGAAAAAGAGGAAAAAGTTGTGATAGGAATTGGGTTTTGGGGATAGTTCTCTCACGAGACATTCTATAGACGTTTCATTTCATTTGCACTTTTTCACATATATCTATACAAAGTTTATTCTTTTTTCACAATTTTTGTTTCTGGCTAACCACTCGCGCTAGGGGGAACTTTTCGGTATAGATATACATAAGTCTTTAGGCATGCGTTGCTCTCGCCATTGTAGCCTCTGACGCTCCACCTAATTTTACCCTTGTGTAGTCTGCATCAGTAATAAAAGTATTCGTAAAGGGTACATGCGGGTGCAGTAGAGTTCACAAGGGTATGGCAAATGTGAGTTTTCTCACAGAAATGTCGCACAAAAGTTGCCCACATAACGATAGGACGGGAAAAAAAAAGAGGTTCTTGGGTTTTCATCCATAAATTTTTTTTTTCAAATAAAAAACGGTTAAGGTAGAATATGGATGTTATGTCTAGCATTAGAGTGTTTACACTTGAAAATTTGACGCTTACATGGTTTCAAATATATTAATGTGCATGCGCATTCATGTTTGTATGAATGAGGTATTCAGTTCAGTGTTCCCATTCAGACTTGTTAGGCCACTCACTTTTCTGCACTTTCCTCTACGATTTTTTTATGGAAAATAAGATGGAATTAAAGTTTGTAGTTTGAGCGTTTCTTTCTATGAATATGATTGACATTTGTGAGTAATATTTGTCAATGCTATGAGATTATCATTTGAATTGTATCTCGACGAATTCTTGAATGATCGAAATTTCTGAAAATTTTCATATATTTTTTATCAATTATTCTGCGAAAAAAAAAGTTTTATGCCTCCACAGACAGCACAATAAAACTAAAAATAAATAAAGAAATGAAACACCGTAATGAGAAAAAAATAGAAATTTTCCATAACTATAACTTTCGCATTCATAGGATGAGCATGAAGCAAAAATAATTCCAACATTATGTGAAATTTTTAGGCCCAAATGTACTGTCTAATTTCAGTATTTTGGAGAAACAAGATAATTCATGGGACTTGGGGTTTAACAAAGAAAACACCCTTTAGCATCTTCTCTTTGTGTTGAGCAAAGTTACCATGACCTACCAAAAATATAGGACATATGAGAAACATAGAAGGCGGGAGAGTACGAGAGAAACGAGGAGAGCAAGTTCATAGAGTTTTGTTGAGCATGCGAAGGACGTTCTCGTGTTTTTCATGAAAAGCTTTTTCGTTGAAATTCCTCAAGCGGTAAATGTGTACATATACCTACATATGTATACATATGACACAACCCCTGTCGAGGGGCTATACGGATAAATGCCGCGGGCATTTAACCTGTCGGGCGATAAATTTGTTAAATTAAATTATAGATTATTATGGCAAGCGCGTAATAGGCACTTTGCTAGATAATATATGGCCTGGGATTATTAACATAACATGAGATCGCCTGGACACCTGCTCCATACGTTCGCTACATCGTTCATGTTCGCTATTGGGAATAAAGTAATAAATACAGGGGACATCGTTATATTTTGTGTATCAATACCATTCAGAATGAGAAAAAAAATTCCTATTCTTTTCATGCTGGAGGATGAAAAAGTGAGAAATGAACATCATATCAAGGTAATATCGTTTATCATAAAATTTCTCCGTTGAAAAAACACATTTATTCTGGCATTTATATGTACGCCTTCATTGTTAAAAAAAAGTTATATACCATGAACGTATATATTGTACAATATGGTAAAAATTAATCTTAGGATTCCAAACATTTTACGAGTAGCCGTGTTCTATATATTTACCGAGAAAAATGTTTTGGCAAAGAAAGAAAGAGGAAGAATTTTAGTCTTAAGACTGTTCCATGCTATCGTTTACCCTCGTTTGCTTTATCTCACTGCTCATCCCTCAACGGTGTATGGATAACGAGCGAGAGGAGTATAAACGTTGAGAGCGAGCGAGTTTGGGAAAACTGCTATACGTAAACGACGAGTTCATGCTAAATTGCATACCTCGCCTGGGATGCCCATGGAGAATGGCTCGATATCTCGCTGGCCTATTCACTTCGCTTATATAAACGTTGGAATAGGCCGGAACATTCTCGATGGATATTTCAGACGTTCTTTCATATACACCCTCGAGGAAATATACAAAATGAATAATGAAAATTTTATCCATTTCGTATATAAAATTGTTGCGAAATTTGAATAAAAAAATAAAAAATTATGATAATATAACAGATGTGAAATTTCATCGTTGGATTGGTATGCATGATGAAATAATTTTAAATAATTTGCAACTATATTATTGACAAAGATAGTTGTAATTATCTATAATAGCACTTGAGTTTTACAATTACACAATTGAAATTATTTATTTAGGTGCAAATAATTGAGCAATACCAATTGTGTTCAAAAATGATTTTCCAATTCTCAAATTTGGTTTTAAAATTTATATTTTGATGTTTTTATTTATTGAATAAACAAATATAACGTGGGTTCGATAAAAGGAAAAGAAAACAAGCGACCGAAATCTATAATCCAAAATAAAGAGCAAATATTTATTTTCAAAGATGAATTTTTTTTGTTATCAACATCGTTCTTATACTCCACTTTTGTTTATTTTAGGAACCTTCAGTGACAATAGAAAACAACGGGCTCGATAACAATTTCGTGAGAAAGGTCCGACGCTCCCAGAGTAATATTTTTCGTTGTGACTTTTTAAAACAAACAGCATAATATTTTTCAGTAAACATAAACAATTATATTTCACATCAATTTTCATAGTTAAACTAATCTTCACTGTAATTCAAAGTTTATGATGATAAGTAGATGAGACATTTCTACGAATGTCTGCATTTCTCCAATAATTCATCTTCAGTATTATTTGCGATTAAGTTTGCAAATATTCCATGCAAAGTTTTAAATTTGAATGCGCAAACGATTGACAATTTAACAAGTGCAGTTTGTACAACTCTTAAAGCATATTTTCTGTTGACTCTCTCAGCAATGCTGTGTTCCTTTTGCAATTCTGACGATAATTCGTTTCTCAGACTAGTTAACTACTTCGTATTTGAAATGATTTGCTGTCGTTAAAACTAACTTTCTAACAGTGTGAAAACATTTAGAAATACACGCAAGTGTATAGGGGTGTTATATCAACTTATTTACTAGTATGTATTTGTTTGAAATTTCACCAGTCGTGACGCGGCTGAAACTGCTGAGGTGAGACTGCACAGGCGCGCGCGAACGTGGTGGCAGACGAGTATATGGAAGTAGCAGTAGTGCCTGCGGTTTTTGGTCGGACCGACGAACCGAATCCGAAGGGGACAGAAAAGAGAAGAGTGTTGGAGCTCCCAGAAAGCCGCAGGCGTCTGAGCGATGCTGAACAAACTGTGCGACGCGCCCCCACTTGCCGTCGGCCAACCCTTTTCACATTCAATGTGTATACGCCCGACATTTACCCATACAAATATACAAACACACGTATACCAGATGCGGGAGACATAATCCTGCGGGGTTTATTCACTTGAAGTCATGCCGGATGGAATTGATTTATCATACGGGCACTATTCGTATTTTTTCGGACATTCAATCAGAATACAAATATGGTTGCGGATTATTTCACATGACCGCATTTAAATGGTCACAAGTGCCAATAGGTTTACTTCAAAAACAGAAGAGGCGTTCAAATTTTTATTTCTTATTATCGCAAAACTATTTGAAATTTGTTTCCAAAATGTGTTTATATGAGAATATTCATAGTATAGACTAGAACAGAGCAGATCTATTCGAATTCAAACACTGAGTTATCCATCTTGGAGATGATATAAATCAACATTTATGCATTTAATAAGCTGTTTCTAATTCAATCATAACACTGCGCTCAATTGTTTCATATGTTAAATTAAACTATAAATGAAATTATAATTATTATTTCGGGGTAGATAATGATTTGAGATTATCCATTATCTGATGAATAATTCCCCCTTATTAATTCCACAATCCCCAAATGTTTCCGTGTAATTATTGTTCGAAGATTGACTTACCAACTAAGTTGACGAACAATCTATGAAGGAATCTTTACATGCAATTACTCATGGAACTTTGTATACAAATAACGGGCTCATTCAACTGATGTATTCATAAATTTTCACAAAGTGTATAAGTTTTGAGAGATAATTTCCAAGTTATTTAGACTATCGCGAAGTTGGTTCGGCGTAATTAAAATGTGTGTGGGTGGCTTTCTTTTGAAATTTGGAAAATAGAATGCGAACCGTGAAAAATTGATTGATATTTATGTATACAATTTGGATATAGGAAAAATCAGAGGATGTGGATTTGCTGATTTGATTTATTTTTAAGATGCAAGATGATATTCATGGCAAATTTTATAGTTAAATGCACTATTTTGAATACAAATTTCGTGATTGGTAAGAGGTCAATTATTATTCAATGAATATATATATTTTTTTATATTAGTGGATGATGTGGAATAACAAATTCGAATATTCAATAATTCAATAACACTGATTGAATATTCTTCAAATAATGTTCATCGATGGAGTTCTTATGAATTGGTAATATCACAAATTGCTTTGTCTTCTTTTTTTTATTACTTTGTCAATACAACCATTCTCGAGTGTACATGAGAACATATCGATTCAATCGATGCTGCATATTTTTTTGGATTATTTTTCATATTTTAAGAACGCTGAATGCTATTTAACTTTATATTCAATTTTTTCATTCTTCGCCTTGTGGTTTCCAAGTTATCGTGTATATTCTCATACGTGTCGATTTCCTCACGTGAAGTATTTTTCTTATAAATATATGTTTATATTGAATTCAAAAGACGGGAAAATTGATGATAGATATTAATAAAAAAAAAAAAAAATAATAAAGTTAAGTGAGTATGGGTTCACAGTTCATTGGCTGTATCTAGGTATGGAGAAGTCCCTTTGTCGTCATCTAGCGGAAGTAACACCCTTGAATCGAGTGGTACCTAGAGGGATGAAGCCAGAGATATATAGGCAGTGAGAGTTGAGGATCATGAGAAAAAGACCAAGAGAAAAATACGGTAGAAAATAACACTTTTTTCCATGGCGAGTAAAGTATGTTTCAAATATACCTCGGTCATTTATTCTTCTATTTTCGATGTGTTGTTGTTGTCAATATGAAAGCATGGAGTATTATAAATATCGTTCTTTCATCTCTATTCTCCACTCAACGAAGAATAAAAAAGATGAGTCGAAGGTAAGAGATATCTTGTAAATAGAATGGCGCGATTAATATTCTACATGTTCATACTGTCACTAACTGATACAGTTACAGATAATATTTATGTGAAATCGAGAATGAGAGAAGTGATGAAAATATTCTACGCCATTGATAAATGGGTTACAAAAGCGGCAAACATTGACATGAAATTTCATTAAACCAGATTGCGTATCTTTGTATTGAAAATTTATTCCAAAAAATGTGGTGCCTTTGTGTTTTTATTCGAATGTGATCTTAGATAATTGTGACGACAAAGAAGTCAATTCATATTGATGATATCGAGAGAATTAAAAGTCCAAGATCTAATAAATTAAAATTTAGACGTGGTGATGACATTTCCATTTTTTATGCTTTTCTGGTCTTTCAGAATTTTATGAAAATTTTCGAACGCAACTAAATTATCCTCGAACGATTTCATATTCGTTCGATTGGTTATGTATTCAACGTATCAGTTGTATATGATTAATATAAACAGGTAATTAACATAATCAATTTGGGATTAGAGTTTGTAGACTCTACTGTGAAAATTTACCAATACTAATATCAGGAGCACAGTGTCCTAACAAGCAAACACGCAGACTGTTATTGCGACACTTAGTATGAAAATTCCACTGACCTGTACTCCAAAAATATCCCATCACAACATAAAAATTCGTCAAATAGCGACATTGGAGTTTGATGATAAATTCATTCGAATTCAATTGAAGTAAAAACGCAACAGTTCTTTGTAAAATAATTGAAAGTAATTTAAGCTTTTCAATGGTGATAAAAAAAAAGTTAATTAACACAAAATATTATATAACAGTTCACCAAATAGTTTTCTAATTCACCCTGGAAGAATTTGAGAGACTAAAATTTTCTTCAAGTATGAACGTAGTATTTTATTCAAATCGTTGTTTACTGTATTGATTTTATCGTGGTTTGTTGAAATACAGAAACGTGTTCTATCTTGTGTAGAAAATAGTAATAAGAATGAAAATAAAAATAAAAATAATAATATTGAAACATTCGTAAGTTGATGGTACTGAGGCGGGCGTGAAAACTTTGAAATTTAGTACCTACGATTCACGTTTGCCGATCCTCATTTCTCTACCACTAGTCGACATCTACTCTTTTCCTTTTCGATATCACCCTCTGCACTACAGGAGCCAAGTGACTTATGATCGTATATATCCGTGCAAAAGTCGGTTGCGATAACCGCATGCGCCCTCTCGTGTCCTACAGCATTTGCTCATGTATTTCTTTTCCAAGCTTGAAAACAAATTTTGTTGGTTTACATTATTTGCCGTGGCGTTATACAAAAATATATCGCAATACAATTTTTGTTTTTCAAGAAAAACCAAAAAAAAATACATATGAAAACTTGATGCTCTTACAGTACATTTATGGTGTTTAATGTTAGATTCTTTTTTTTCTAGATTCTGATAAAGTTTTTGATGGTTATGGGATATGATATAAGTTTGGACAAAAAGTTCAAGTTTTTGATGGCAACATTATAAATTTACTGAGTCGCATGGAATAATCGCGATAAGGAGATGGCAGTGTGAATCTACGAGGGGCAATGTTTTTAGAATACTACCTGCTATTTACGCTCCAACACGTTCAAATATAGTTTCTATATATGAAGGACGTATGCACATTTTCATGCAGATTAAGGAAGTTCAAAATGTTTTACTCGCGATGAGAATGGTTAGAAACATTGTGAATACTCATACATTTTACGATAATGCGGCGAAATATTTCGGTGAGCAGTTGCGAATTCATAATGGATTCATTTCACTTTTCACCTCTGCCTGTTAAATACTCTTTAATTTTTCATTACATCTTCACATACGAGTGAAAATTTAGTTATAGAATCACCATTAGTAACAACCACAAATACTAAAAATCGATGTCATTTTTACAATACGATTTTAATTATGTATGTAGTAATTTATATTTGTTTTTCATGTGTTGGTTGGATAATTTACTATTTATCACATACATTTTTGTTTGAGCTACTCTCTGTTATCATACCAAACATAATGGAATGCAAAAACGTTAAATGTATCACAGTGGATATTCAAATTGTTTGCTATCAGATCTATGTAGATAAATTTTGTGTGTTATAAACTGAAAAAGTGTCAATTTTAAGCCTTTTTTCCCCCCAGTATCACAACGTTAACCACGAAATGTTGGTTGGATTGAATGATACAAACAAATTTGATATTGTTATTCGAACCAGTTTGCATTAATATGAGAGAAAAAAGGATGATATTTTTCCGCATAGCGCTGGTGATTGATATTCACGTTGATGCTCTTTTTTACTTGTTTTCGTATTCCTTTGATATCGAATATGAGTTATTTTTGTAACGAGCTATTTGAATCTATTATTCTTTGGTAATATAATATCAAGCATTTTAGCATACATTAAAGAAAATATTGCGATTGTGATTGGTACTAAACTGTCACATGGTTTTAGCGGTACTAAATATCAGCTATGAAAATATATTCATTGATATTAACGAAACTCTAAATATTTATTATAATAGTTCTTTGGACTTGATGATATCAACAAATGTACAGCGATCGTGAGTAAACGTTTCATTGCAACAGCAAACAGATCATGATAATCGCAATCCACATCTTAATTGCCATCACTCATGACCAACTTCCTGCTGTATTAACAATTTGATGTATGACCATAAGAAATAACCTGTTGTTCTATTGTATCATGAGTTTTTGTTCAAGTTATCAACCTTTACTTGAAATAAAATTGGATTGAAAGTCTTTTATAGAAATTTATCTATTTCAATTTGTTATTTTTATGGGTATACTATCAAAGGATATAAATTATGAAAGTTTTTAAATGCCCTGACGTATTATCATACGAATGAATTGATAGACAGTTAGACAATAAAAAGTACAACGGCGAAATACTGCGATCTATCTGGATTCCGATAATCGCGATACGGTGAATTAACGCCTCTATATATAGTTCAGTCAATAGATTGCCGTGATGATCACATGAAAGTTCAGTGATAAGAACAATATTTTTTCCTTTGAGCACAATTCTTCACACTTTCAATCTTACAAAGATGACTGAAATTTCTGATTGGATTGAACATTATCTTTATCAATTTTTTCAATATTTCTACGGTTATGAAACTCGACAAGTTTAAACGAGCTGGCAATTTGTTTTCTATCGTATAAACACCGATACGCAATTTGCAAATACACTGAGTTTGCTGTGAGAGCGCATGTCATTCGTTATCAGAACCAGATGGGTCATGAATCCTAAAAAAGAGAAACAAATGAATAACTAATATTGACGGAACTGAATTTCACGTAAAATTATCAGAGGGGAAATTTTACACACAAAAAAAGAAATAAAATGTTGAATGTACAAAACTGCAGTACAAATGGTCGTGTAACTGATTCGCTTTCCTGCCGGACAGTTACCATTTCTATATATTTTATATCTCCACTGCACGTTTTATGCCATACAGTCAATGATATTCATTTGAATCAATTCTTTTACGTCATTCGATTTTTATACTAACTCCGAGGACATTCTCAATGCGGTTATGATGAACTGTATTTTTTAATCTTTTTTTTTTATCATATTGGCACATGAATTTTATTCCTGGCTGACTAAGGACAGTTGTTGAAGCACTAAAAATTTTAAAACTTCACACTCGGTTATATCGTTTATTATCGTCAGTTTTAGTAGCAGGAAAGTGTTTGTGGACTGGATATGGAGTACAAAAGATTAGATTGAAAATATTGCATTGGGTTAAATATTGAAAAGTGGGTCGATATGTTGCAACCACCAAATTTCACAACGCAGTTTTGTTCCGTTATATTTATTTGGGCATTATTTTCATTCACAGATACGTTCTGCTTGCTTTCATATACAATTGTTATTCAAAACAGCAATGGCGATAATTCTTTTTTGCCATTATTCAATATCTAGTGGTCATTTATATTCTTACACCAACAATTAATTTCGCCACTGTTCAATAATTCTCTTTTGAAATGAAATACTATACAAATAATTGCATATTAGTTTTTGTCCGCTTCCTCATCATCATTATAATTTGCAATGAATAGAAAATATTGATGATTCGAAGAATTGGGGAAAGTACTAAAAAAATATATGGAAATGAACACGTGAAACATAATTACATTGACAATTTACGTGACGAGGAATTAACTGCAGAGATAAATAGAAATTTATGTGCTATATTATCTTGTTGACTTCAAACAATTGGGAAAACCATTATTGAATAATGGTAATCAGCAATTAATCACATTTTACTCGTTTTCGCACATTCTCCTCTTCCCCTTCTTCCGTTGTCATATATTCATCAGCGTGAAGTAGATGAAATAAAAGTGGTAATCGAATGAATTATATACAGGAAGAGGAAATAATTTGATTTCTACGTTTGTCAATCAATATTATACTAAACCAAATTACAATACAGGTCGAGTAGTTTATTATTTGCCAATATCATTATTTCCTACATGTTGTATTGGGAATGGATGAAAAGTCACTTGGAAAATTGTAGCAAGCTCACGTCATATTTTTATCGTGTTAGTAAATTGAGTGAAAAGTTCATGACGTGAATAAATATTGTTTTCTGATAAGATGAAATATGTTTGGATATTCGGTTTAGTATTCTCTCAATTCTTCGGAATTAATGTCACTCTTGATTCGCAATGTCATTAGTTTTCTTGAATGCCTTGAATCAAACAATGATCTCAATGTGAATTGAATGTCAAAACGTATAGATTATATTTTAAATTATCTTCATGAACTTACTGTAACATTTTCTTTGATTTTCAATCAGAGGCAAACTCGTGTCAGTATGAAAGTTTTGTCATCCTAATTGATGTTGCATGAAGAAACAACAATTCACAATATTCTCTGTAATATTATTCATCATATATAACGTCCAGAAAAAAAAAAATTCCGAATAACTGCTCAAACGGATGTCATTCATAATTTGCCTCAAACATCAACTCTAAAACCAAAGGCAGAATAATAATAAGAAATCTTAATGAAGGTTGGCCCCCGATTATTCTCATTTTCTCAACTTTAATTCTCTAAGAAACAATAATATGAGATGGACCCCTCTTCGCCTCTTGCACGTTTGATGATAGACAAGTTGAAGTGGTACTTTGCTCAACTTGCCATTCCATTGAGGTGAATGGAAAGTAGGCGAATGCAAGTACCAGACATAAACCTTTATTCCCAAACATAAACTGACTGCTGCGGATAATTGCTACCAGCATACGTCTCCACATTTTCTGCTTTAACATTATTTTCTCTCTTTCTCTCTCGTGCTTTTCTCTCATACGGTGCTATCTCGACCATCCGTGACACCCTGTACATGTTTTTGCTTATGTTATGCTCGTTCTTCTCCTGTCTCTCCCTTACTCTATCTCTGTTGTGCTCACTGCCTCTGCCATGTCTATGATAACGCTTTGTGTATAGAGTGCTATAAAATGGCGAAACCAACTTTGCGTGCGCACGATAGTGGAATTTAATATGTTCCCCCAAGAGAAATACTGTAGGTGTAGTGTCTATATAATTTTTAAATCTCCATCGCCATTGTCATATTGCTACCATCAAAGTCATATAATTTTAAGTCATGATTTTTTGTTTATCGATTTGAAGAACATTATTTAATAACGAGTAGAGGAATTGTGGTTGTAATGTCAAATCGAGATTTATTTAGCTTTTTCTCAGTCTAGACGAAACTTGAATAAGAGGAGTAATACTTCGCATTTTTATCCCCCCTTCAATAAAATTATGTAAAATTGTAAACTTTTCATGATGTATATAACGTTATTTTTAAAACATTGTCCTATTTTTTCATAATTTATATTTGAACAAAATAAGTGTAGTATTGTGGTAGTATCAGATGACATCAACCTCAAAATGATCGGAGCCCTCCTAAGAAGGTCATAAATATGAAAAATAAATTCTATGGTATATCAAACATACATAAACATATATAGAATATTCACGTTGGCATGGCAAGAATTTTTGCCATTTCCTGTGTACCAAAAAATACATGACACGTAAAACATTGGGATATGAATAATGGAATGCATCAGATTTTTTGTTGGAAACTCTGAATTTCATAACTTTTTTTATCGAAATGGGGTTCTAAGAGTCTGATATCCATCAGACGTTGCAGAAGATTGCGATATCTGGGACACTGCACGATGAGAAATGTGTGGAATCGAAGCCTTATAATATTGCAATTCGGTTTATCAAGGAACACAGTGTATCTGTTATGTTTATATCTATTGCATTCTGATAAGTTTCATGGTTTCATTCTTACAGTCAGTATTAAATATCAACCATTTTTCCCTCCATAGGATTATTAGAAGTAAAAAAAAATTTGTACTTTATTGCTGTTATTTTTTGATTCTTCATGTTGCTGCCAATGTCGTCACACAATTCTACTTTATTTGAAGTTTCCGTCTTTCATTGGATCTTGCGGATTTACAGTCAATATAAATGACGTCAGCGTTGCATATTACCATGTGATGCATTGTATAATTTATTCTAGTTGGATTATGTTCGGTTATGCATGCTCATTATCGTGGTATGAAATTAATTTCATAGCGCTGCCAGATAATGCAGTAGATTCTCACGTTTACCATAACTCGTCAACTTTTGTAAAGTGATGTCAGTTGGAGAAGTCGAGTTTTGTGTTATGATTACTGTATTGAAGATTATCAATAGGCGTTGAACGATGACAGAAAATTGTGTAGTTGAACTCAGCGTTTTAAACGAATTTTTTTCGAAATTTAATATCCAAAAAATTGTTAATTGCGACTGTATCAATTTCGACAGTAAAAAATTACAACCAATTGGGTTTGTTACATTGCCTTTGTGAATAAATTTCTCATGTCGCATATTCACAGTTTTCGCTATAAAAGACTTTTATGAGTTTTTCATTGGCATTGCATTTTTGCGGGTTTTTATGGGTTATCAATATTATCAGTCAAGTTCACTTAGATTGGATTGTCACTGTAGTTACAATTTAAACATTTATGTTGGTAATTCAATATATTAATTTTGTTTATTCCAGCGCGAATGAATGTTAATGTTGGCCTTTTTTTTTTTTTTTTTTTTTTATAGCATCGTAACAGTGTTTTGTGAAAATACAGCTTGTAATGCTTACGATGTCATTGAAGTTGTAGCTGATATTATTTATCTTATGCGAAGATGATGTAATTTCACGTTCGAATAAATGTAATTGAAGTTTGTGTTAATGACGGTTCAACAAATTCTGAAACAACTACCAACTGTTTAGTGATTTGAAGCGAACGATATTTTCATTGCGAATAGTATAAACTATTGTCACTGAATGTCTGTTGGTGATGACAGTGAATCGTGGAGACCTGGTTCGGACATGTTGAAAAATTTTGTTATCAGATTGTTCATTTGCTTCGATTATTGTGTCAATTACAATCAGATAAAATGGAGTAAATGCAAGATGAAATGGCGATCTTATATTGGATTGAGTCGGAGTCATGGAATTATATAATCAACGTCGTGTTTAAATCCTACCAAGGACTGACATGACAGTCTTTCATTTCCTGTCACTCAACCTCACTCAGCTCTGTAACCTAACCGAAACTTCCGGGTTATTCTCAAATGCAAATGTGTATATAGTATCGTTGCGGCTCGAATTGCAGTGTAGTATTTGATATCACAGTCTCCAACATCACCGTAGAAATGACCTAGAATTATTCAATCATATACTTCAATGTACATGGAGTATCCTCTTACAAATTTACATTCGACTCCAATCCTGTCATTCAGCTCTTCATGTACGTCGATTTTTTACTGTTCCCTGAACAAATAGTGGAATAATACATAAATTTGTCTTTGGGCAGCAAATTTCCCTTGGCATTCGTGTCAAATAAAGGAAGAATATCATGATAATTCTGTGACTTGAACGGTTGAATTCGATGAAGAATTTTTGTTTCAAAATGAAGATGACGATTAAGTTTGTTCAATGTTCTTTGAAAATTTTTGTTGGAATATTTCGTGAATTTCTTCGAATTTTTGAATACAAAATTTCTCTAAGAGGTAAAAAATCTTGACGATATTTTCATTCTTCATATCTTCATTAATTACATTATAATTCCATCTCAAATTTCATGCTCATGCAATAAAAGCCAGGAATATATATTGCAATTTTTATCACATGCAGCAGGATGAAAAAGTTGATGAATTGAAAAAAAAAAGATTAGATTGCTTCATCTAAACCGTGTGAAAATTTCTGATAAAATACTTCATGTAATCATTTTCTCGCTTTTGTGTAATACAATGAATATTCAATAGAGTTTTCATCTATTGCCGATTATCGATTGAGTCCTCGGACGTGTTCAAAACTTCCGGATGACGGAATGAACGCAAAGTAAGATGTCAATGACGCCCTCTCTATTCTCCTCAACAACACGGCGTGTTTCAACTCTTCCCTGGGGTAAGGAATCGATGGCTATGAACTCTTGGGGCGCGACTCATTACTTTCCACGGTTCACCTGAAGGTATATACTTATTCCCAACCGTATATATCTATATATAAGACTGGCCTCAATGCACCTTGTGTGTATATATATACATATATATAAGCGATGCTTTAAGTCGTGCTTGTCCTCTTGCTCCTTCAATTTCGCTTGCAGTATGTCTCGCTCTCATGTTCTGCTTCGGTACCACTTTTCTATAGCGCTACTGTACCGAGTTTGACACTTGATTTATGTTTCCTCATTAATGGAAAAATATATGTCTATAGATGTGATATTAATGGGAATAATGATCTTTCTTTTTTTTTTGGAATATACTGCAGAAAAATATCACAAGATAAAAAAGAGAAGACGGCGAAAAATATAATCGAATTCTCGAAGCTTGAAATCTTAAAGTTTTTATGTTATTAACGATGGCGATGTTTTAAGCTCTTCATTTGGTTGTGGTAATTCGTTTTTGATGAAATTAAATGGATATTTTCGCTTCAATTAGCAATATCATCATCAATTGTGATTTGTTGCCATTTTGGGTTTGGAATTGCTTTTCTTATTGAAAGGAGATACTTACTGTGATTAATTCTTCATGTGTTTGTCTCATTTCTGGAAAAATATTTATGGGAACTATTAAAATATCAATGGAAGTCTCAAAATTTTCAGGTTAATTAATGAAAAGATTGATTCTAGTTTGATGAGCAGATTGTATTTTTTTTTGTTTATCAAATTCATGGTGAATAGAACATCTCCTGGGAAATTAATTTCAGTATCCATATTTGAATTAGCTTCACATTTTGCTGATGTGAAAGAACATTGGTAATACTTACCGCAGTTAAACTATTCAACTAAGTATCACCTAATTCAATTGAAAGAAAGAAGCAGCCTGAATTATATCACCACGATAGACATCTCTTTGTTTTTAGTTGAAGTTTGCCTATCAAACTTTACACGCGATTTCACACTGTAACAGAAAATTCTCGGTGCATGGAACTATATTGAAAGTCTCATGGGTAAAAGTTTTTAGCTTTGGAGCGAAGAGGTAGAGTGGTGTGATTTGTGGCTACTCCCTTGAATCTACTCTTATTCTCACTTGTTATTTGCTCGATTCCATTCCATAAATTACGGCTTGAAAATTTCTACATTCTATATTGGAATCTCGATCATCCCGGTAGAGTTTGGCCGCCGGAAATGACATCTACAATGTTCCATTCTGGAATATATATGCGGAGAAATGCATTCACTCGACAATATGCGACTCATTCATATTCAGAAATTTGATTGGAAGATTTCGTCATTGTTACATGCGAATATACTTCATGTTCTGATTACAATACGCAGGAACTTTCTAGTGTTTTCCCCAAATTTCGTGAACCATCAGAAAACAAATTGTACCATGTTGATACGAATCATGCTGAGCATGATTTAAATGGGAAGATATTTGAGACCTTCAATTGAGATATTCATTCATTTTCAGTCAGAGTTGCAGGGGATCTATGTATTGAATGTTATCATCAACTGTTTTCAAATGAATTTTGTTTGTATCACAGGATTAATTTGATTAAATCGGTTATATATAAATTCGTCCTTTAACAATTTTAAATTCATTATGATCCTGGGTTTTTTGCAATCTCTTGACAATTTCATGACTTCTGAAAAGCGTTGGTGATTTCAGAAATCACTAATTGTTTCACGTCACTTTCCATCACAGAACACGCTGAACCCACATAAAATGTTGAATAACTATTTTTCGTTCTCAATTCCAGAATCTTGATAGACCATTCACTACGTGAGTTGATGGAAATTGGTTGTACTCCAAAAGAATATATAAGAGTGAATTAGGTGAAGATCTGGTGGCAAAAAATAAAAAATATCAAAGGTTGAAAGCAAGAAAATTTGTTGCGCAGAAGATAAAGATACCAATGTGACCACCGAATATCATTTTCATCTTCATTTGTATACCTATACATGAACTTATACATGAACTTATACTTACTCGATTGCAGGTTTAGAGAAGGAAGAACAATATAGAAAAGGGACAAGATAAAAAAAAATAGTAGAACTAAAGAAAGGACGATTGTCGCTGAGCCAAAAAGTGGTAGAAGAAAACTGTGCAAGAATTGATAGGTTTAAAATGCAAGACTTATATACCCGTGTAGAGAAATAAGTAGAGTACTCGCGGGAACTTGGCGTCGCAGTGCATTCTTCCTTCCGCAAGCTATTCGAGCTTTTCCTACGTTCCAGAGATATACTCCTTTTTCACGTTTCGCCTTCTTTAGTAGCCTCGAGCACTATTTTTACCCTCACGACTCGTAGATTTGTCTCTTTGCCTTCATTTTCGTCAGTATGCGGGGAAAACTCCTTCGGGGGGATACCTCATTTGTGAAGAACCCAACCGTGAATTCTACATTCAGAAGAGCTAGAGTAGTACCAGGCGTTATATATTTTATGCACACACATATATATTTATATATATATATTTATATATTAAGGTGCGTCATTTCAGCTCAACGTTTGTTTCAAGTGCTCACATTGAGCAAAGAAAACTCCATGAGGAAAAATAATTTTTCCTGCATACAATTTTTTATCTCAATTCACGCATCAGTCCATGATTGAATTCTATTTGTTATTCAATCAACACAGGAATCGCTTTTTTTTTCTCATGTCTCAAGATGATTATATTCTCTTGGGCATCTATTTAAAACCTTCGTGACTTGTAAGTTGTACTGAATAACATCAAATAAATATATTCAAGAAAATCTTCTGGCAAACTTTTGTGTAGATTTTCTAATGCTGTATAAGATGCTAATCTGAAATTTCTAGTCGGGGTGAATTGTATTGAAGTTATAATCAAAAATACACTTCTTATCGATGGAATCCTGCTTTCATTTCTTCTTTGTTCTATAGGTAAAGACTCAACTGTAAAAACTTTTTTTGAAGAAGAATTTGTTTTTTACAATACTGTAGCTCACATTCTTTCCAAGAATATTTTCGAGACACGAATAAGCTATATTGAAAGATGAACTAAGAATTATCCTGTGTTCGTTGGTTGAAAAATTGATTTTCTCATCGAACTTCATTCAACACGTGGTGACAAACTGTTGTTCAGTCAAGAAGTTTCTGACGTTGTGGAATCTCAAATAGCGAATTTCTCACGACTTGTACAATCAGCAATCGACTCCATTCAATGTAATGAATCTTTGGATGCTTAATGGATTAAAGTCAATGAATATTCCAATGAAGAATGTGAATGAGTTCATTTTTTCCACTTATCCATGATGAAGATATGGCAACATTTGTAAGAGAACTGAGACGACGGTTCAATTATGTGATTGCAAAATGCTCGAAAGTTTTTGGTCACGTCATCATAAACTTTTGGTGGCGAAACTGTTGGCTATAAGCGAATAGATAATTTTTATAGTTATTCTTTTTATTGCCATGTAGAAAACACAGAAATTCCTTATAGTGCAAGCAAAAACGAGTTAGTGCAAAAAGATAATAAATTGCGATAGTTCTTATTTACACTGACCAATGGATTTGTTGAATATACACAAAAGCTTCCACACAGTGGGAAAGAAAATTTAGTCACCCGCAGTATGTCATCACCATTACAGAAATTATTATTTGAGCTCATTGCAAGAAATAATAATCTTGGGGAGTGAACTGCAGCGAGTGTACGTACCTTCGAACAGATAAGGAATATCAGGAGAAAAAAAAATAGGAATTGGAGGAGAAACAAAGAATGTTTGCAAGTTTTCCCCGTACGAATCGCCATTTGTTTTTCCTTTGTATTACCGCTCTTTGTCATTTCACCAATGGGTATTTATGATTTCACTTTTTTTTTTCCTGGAGTAGAATGAGAGGACTCGAGACTGGTTTGAAGGAATACAAAAGCGTAGACATGTGGAATATGATATAGACGCTTCGCCTATTTCATCAACTCAATTTTTATTACTATCTATTTTTTTTTATTCAACTTGTTGTTTTTTATTCATTCAGTTATTTTTTCTCTTGAAGATAAATGAAATGGATGAATGTTTTCACCTGTTTCTATTATGCATATTTTCAAATGGAGGTTGAAAGAATTCTCTCAGGAACTCACAGTCGACCTTGCATGGTTAATCAATATCTTCCCTCACTTATTCAAATTGTATTTTAATACTTTTACTTTTATGGTTACGAAATTTATGGAAATGATTTTTCGATAGTACACATTGGGAATAATTGATAATTGATAAAGATATCAACAATATCCTAAATAAGTTCTAATAAAAACCAATTTTAACTCATAAATTGAATTAATTCTTAGCTGAATTTCAAGAAACGATTGAGAATTAAAAATCACCTCAACATGAAAAAATTAGAATGAGCCATCAAAAAAATTCTACTTTTTCACATTTTTCCATGAGAAAAACTCAATCTCATGCCTTATACGAAATTGTTTTTCAAAACATGGACGTGGTCTGTATATAATTCACGCCCATTATATCACTTTGCGATCATTAATAACAGATATCTCATATAGGACGACTTGTAAAGGTTCTATTCCTTTGGCAGACTTGAATTTCCACGTCATATACACACATTCGGAAAATTTATTCAACCGTTTCATCTTTGATCCGACACTTGCAGAATATCTGCCGACGTGGCAGTAATACAGGAATAGAAAAAAAGTAAAACACGACGGAAATATTACAGCAGTCACACAATATGGCTCTGTGGCGTTCCACCTGCGTTTGACACAAAGTCAAATTGAGATATCGATTTGTAATTTGGCACGGATCGACACAAGCCTGTCACCCCTGCGGCTATGCCAAACCGACTGAAAATGATTGGTTCCCGATTTCGTTTCGAGAAAGGCATACAACTCAGAATAGATGGATGAAGAGAGGGTGCACAGAAAATGGCGGTGTGGTAAGGATAATAGGGATGACGGCGGAAGAAGGATTTAGGCTTTGAATTGCTTTTATGCGTGCTCTATAAAACCGCAATTTAGTTCGGGCACTCGTGCATGTTGAGCGACTGATGAGTAGAAAAAAGTTTCGTGAGCAAAACAGAATCCAATCAACAGCGTTGTGTGTGCGGTTGTACAAATGCTTGTGGAATCAATGTCATTTAAGGCCGATAATCTCTCACGTTTTTTTTGTGTCTCCACCGTATTTCTCTTGTTTATCAATATAGTTTTATTGCTTTTTCATCGATTGCTTCTATCAGTACTTAATGAGTCCGAATCATTCGCGTGGTTGGTAGTGAAATAATCAGCATATTACTGTTTACTGATTAGATTTTTCAAGGTTTATACTGATCTCAACATACTTTCTTAATTATTAACTTTCACTGATTTGTTTAGACGCTTTTTTTTTATGAATTTCACACTTGTAAGAAGTGGAAATCAATTCTAATTAATACCAGATGATTGATGTAGAAATTATAGATCGTGATAAATCATATCTTCTGTTAATTTCCCTTGATAATTCAAGGGAAAGTTTCCCTTGGAACATTAATATTGGATGGAAATATCAAACAAAAATGATTTCGCAAGGATATTTGACAAACTACGACCTCCAAATTTTCCATGATAGATTTGTCATACTTCATCTATCCAATTCCTGTTGTCTCCAACAGAATAATTCGTGCATCAATCTGATCAATCGATTGCCCTTGGTATGAGAACAAATACACAATTTCAAGAAAACAAATTCTCGAAAGTGATGCTAATCCAGCTTGACTCATCATCATTGGCAATGTAATATTTTAGGATCAAATACGCTAAAGATAGAGAATTCAAGAATGAATACAAGATCAATTTCTCAGCGCCGATACTTCCATCACCGCTGAGCTTCTGAAACGCACATTTTTCTCGCGATCCAATCTTCATATAAACTTCAATGGCTCGAGATTTTGTGATCGCTGTTATTTTCTAAGGAATTGGAATTCCAACATTCGATACATAAAATTCTCTTCGACATAATTCTAAGGAATAATCTTGATTAGTTGCAGTTCAAAATTTTAGACTCATTATTGTCAGCTGTGGAATTTTTCATTCCGTAATTAGTAGCTTCGCAAATCAGTATAGTAAAATACGCTATTGTAGTGTCATAATTGTGATATAATGAAAAAAGTTATGGAAAAAAAAAAAAAACGGTGCCATTTTTAAGAATTTATCAATTTCGTGGAGTCGTCGGAAGAAATTGAGACCGAGTCAAATTTTGTCATGTTGAGATTGCAATCCAAGGTAAGGATTAATTGAACGACATCAGAAACGGATAAGAATAAAATAAAAACCCGGAAAAAAAATACGAAAACAATATCCGATAAACTAATTTATTCCTGTATATAAAAAACATGTTATATGTGTAATGAAATTGGCTTATTTATTGACAGATTTCAACATGGGAACTTTATCAAGAGCATAAGTCGATTTAGATTCTGTGTAGTGATTGAGTGGTGAAGAGAGCAGCAGGCGTTAGTGTTATCGCACAAGTGAGCTTCGGTTTATATACATACATTTCTTTTTTCTCGTCCAGTGCAGACGATCAGTCTCTGTTGCTCGCGTTTCGCGGTGACATTATACGCTGGGCTTTGCCGTGAGTGAAGTCGTGAATTTTTCACTTCCGTGGTGCTTATATATATATTTTTTTTTCCATTCATGCATTAGTATTTCTTCTTATTTTTCATTTTTGTGTAAAGCTGGTAGAAAGGTGTAGTAAATACCAATTTCCTCGAAAAGTAGAATGAACAACATTGAGGTCGTCGACTCGTACGAGGTAAATTCCAAAGAAAAATATTCCAAAGTAATTTGATAATTTGGTTTGCTCTTCAATATATTCATTCATTGAGTTATTTATTTTTTGATTCATATTTATTTTTCTTTTTCATCTCATTTCAAATAAGAAGAATAATCTATAACAGATCATTGTACGCGTGTGACGCAATTGGGAATGATTGAATTGCGTTGGAAGTCAATGCCAAACTTTATCTTCGTGATAACGATAGTGATTGATATATATGAAAAGAATAATAAAATGAATTAGTATTGTGCTTTCAATAATTGAATATCATAAACTTAGCAACATTTTTCGGTGAGTGTAAAGTCGATGAACATTCCCCACTCTATTTTTTAAAGTGGAAAGAGAATTATCGATGTAGTATCAAGATATAAATCAAACGCTACTTTTTTTGTGGAATGTCTGACGTGTGATCCACATTGTTGTGAGTGGAGGAGGAGGGGTATTAATCATTAATATTGTCGAGAAAGTTGTCTGAAAGTTGAACGATTGAGAAAATTAACAAAAAATACACAAGGAAGTGACGACTTAGAGAAAATTGTTAATCCAATTTCATCACAAATTGTTCAACCTCACGCGCTGTAAACAAAATCAATTCCCGATGTATCAACAATGCCCCGATTGGCAGTATCAGATGTTTATATAAGCATTGAGTAAAATTCCAAGTCGATTGACTTGTCACATAACATGATGTCAATTTTCATAAGATACATTCACGAACAACACGAAGAGCTTAAACTTTGAGCGTTGAATTATGGTAAATACTTGCGTAATCCACGCGTAATCTGTAAAAAAAAACATAAGCATGTGGAAATTTACATCCTGTATGAGCTCACACAAAAATGTTTGTAATTAACATAACAACGAGAGTTTATAAACTATTTTATGAATTGTAATATTAATCGAATGTAAACAAACTTTTGACAAATGTTTGTTAAAGTTAGCCAATGTTATCACAATTTTTATAAACTGCATCATAATTTCATTCCGATTTATTTTAAACCATAAAATAATTCAGAAGTGTTCACTGGTGATTTACTAAATGGGATAGAAAAATTACGACCTTTATAATATTTCACCCTTTACTACTGTGATAAATCAAATACCGGCAACATAAATATGACCTTCCACAAAAATTCTTCATTCTCATTTAAAAAATGATATCCAGTTCGTTTTTTTCACCTAATGATCCAAAACATTACTCAAACGTTTGTATTTCTTTTGTCTACTATAAATCAATAATTTTCTCAAGTAATTTAGCCCAAACCGAATTAAAAGCTTCCCATAAACATATGTCAATTTTTTCACACTCATGTGAAAAATTTTTGTACTGACCTCAAAAAAACCATTGACAAATTGAACTTGAGATAAAAAATTGACTTTTGGATTAACGTCATATAGCCACTATCATCTTCACTATCAAATCTCTCTCATTCCCGCTATACTCTAAGAATAAATCCCTCTTCTTTGTCGTATACCTCTGACGTTATCTGCACAGAAATTCGCGCGTTTCCTGGAGCTCGTTCGAATATACGATTTCCTTTCGCGATTTCTCGCTTCGAATTCATGACGAAAATTTTCGCTCTTCCTCCGTTATCGCTATAACCGATGCTTACTTTACCAACACCACCACCACCATCATTTCACATTCAACTTGACTATACACAAACTCGATGCACTCTCTGCTTCACTCCATATGGATTCTCATCGTGGATATTTCACGACTGAAAGAGTATAAGTAAGTGAGTTCATACTGAAAGTATATCAGTCTTTCTTATCCCTTCAACGAATACATTTTTCATTTCATACCGGATCCACTGCATGTGCCACCACACACGTCTGGGAAATATCACTCATAACCGGTCTACGTTCCCCGTGAGAGTCCGCCACCATATAATGTGACACTAAAACGTTCCGGAAATGCAATTTCCTTTATTTATTTCACGTCTTAAATATTATTCAATCGCTTTCTTCCACTGGGTTGTATTATTGAATGATCTTTTCTTATTCTCTCTCTATGAAACTATTTGATCCATCTCGAATATTGCCAGCATGAATGTAGGAAGAATTTAAATGATCATATGTAGAATCGTTTGGTTATCGATGGCAATGGACGAAATTTATTTAATTTGAATCATTTTTATGTGTTAGGACGAGATTTTTCGTAAATTTATCAACTGTGATTATTTTATTCATTATATCTGGCATTTAAAGAGCCAAATCATGTCAAAGATGGAACAAGTCTTAGAAATGATCTAAAAATCCATATTTTTTGTTGATTTCCTTTGTCTTCTAAATCCCTTTATTCGCTTCCCAGCTTTTTTTTTCCTTCTCTTCTCGATACACGTACAAATCCACATTTTTTCCTGACCACTCTGCAAACTGACAACAATTCAAGATAATTTCATTGACGATAACCATATCTTCAAGACACGCCTTTGCCTGTATGTTAGACCAAGTGACTTTTCAAAAGGCTCTTTTTGATGATTACTCGTAAAGATTATTGATTATTTGATCATTACGTCATCTCCGTGACAGGTACGAAGTGTTTCTGAAATATAAATATAATTTCACAAATGTACATGTGTCAATCATCATCAGTTATTCATTAAAGATATTTTATCTACCACTACAAGTTCAAAAGGAGATTTAGATTGAGAATGGAGTCTATAGTGGTTGCAACTGTCGGAATTGTCAATTATGAGACGCCCAAAATCTTTAAAATCAGAAATAGAAATCATTTTCACAAATGCAACATCTCATGATTGGACCTAATGGGAAAAATCATCGACCTTATGATAGCAATTAAAGATGAAAATTATTTTCATGCATAGACATGATGACAACGTTTCTTTCAAAATGGTGAATCTAAATGTTCTCTATTCATATCATAACAATAGATAAAACAAATTGTTGATTAATGATGTTATGAAATAAATACTCAATCCCTCACATAATTATTTAAAAAAATGAATGAACGTTGTGAGAGTGTGAAACCGCCACGACAAAATAGAGGTATATAAACGAGTTATAATGCGTTATAAAACTCTTACAAATGTAAAAAATATAAAAAAGTAATGCATGAAAAGGACGAACTGTAGAGTTACAATATTGTACTACAAATTAAGTAAGCGACATGCTTTCCTACCTCGCTTTTACTCACTCACTGCTATTCGTGTCTCCTCGTAAACTCGTTACATAGAACTGTGAGCGACAAAGGCCAGGGAGTAGAAAACAAGAAGGATGGTGAAGCAGAGTATATATAAAAGCGGCTGCCACCGGAAGACGAAGGAAACTGGAGGACGTGAGGTTGTACACTGAATTCCTAACCTAGACTAGTGCCTTTACCGTATCCTCCTAAAGCTCGTGAGTAGAATATATCTGCGTAGTACATAGCAAGAGTTTAGAGAGATACCGAATACAGAGAAAGAGTGAAGATATGGGTGAGTGATAGAGCAGAAGAGAGGGAGATATAGCAGAAGAAAGTGTTTCACGAAGCAAACTCGCGATGAATTTAGTAGAATCCCAAATAGGAATTCAATTGTGACAGTTGTCAAAGGCGGAATATTGAGTTGATAATTGACAAATTGAAATGATAATAAATGAATTAGTTTCAATAGAATATTTCCAAGTTTCATCAGTATTCAAAATTAGTTTACACATAATTTCATTACAGACGACACGATCGTTGGAAATATTTTGAATTCAGTTATTGTGTTGGTCCATTGCCGAATATTTTGGAGTATAATTTTGAGAGTTGTAGAAAGTGAAGTTTTTTTTTCATTTACAAACGTACAACAGTGGAAAATTATAATTCAATAGTATGAAATAGTTGAGTATGAAAAATTACATTTATGAAAATGCATTATTTTTTCGTGCGATCCTCCAGTGATGGAGGTTAGTAACATGAATTTACATTGAAATTGGCTCTTCAAGGTTTTAAATTAAACAGTAAAAAACATTTCTACATGTGATTTTGTTTGGGATAACTGTGGAATGATTTTATCATGGAAAAACAAAGAAAATAAATGAATGTGATTGAATACATTATTATGAAAAATAGCTAATATTTATTTTGAAATAAAAGTAAAAAGTAATTTTGTAACTTCTGATAAATTAAATATTGCGGTTGGACTCTCCTTTCTCAATTAATAGTTGATAGTAGAATATGAATTATGATCTGGTAAGAGTATGGGTATAGATAGACCGCACAATTCAAAGTTGAGAGAGGAAACATGGAGGTGACGTTGAGTGGATATGCTTGAGAGAATTGGCGACGCTTGGTGGATATAGTGCATACCAACATTCCCACCAGCTTCCCATTCTTTCAAAATCTACATACATGTTACGTATATCGTGTTGGTTTCAGGAGTTTATGTAACTCCTAGCAACGTTATTTAGATTCGCGTCGAAATATTCGTGTTAATATACTGCAACAATTTATTTGTAGAGGTGCCATAATATGCGTGGTGTTTGAAAATGGTTTCTTGGATTAAATATTTGGCTTCTATTGACGCTGTCGTTTAAAATTTTTGGGATGTTTTCTAATTATTGATAGAAAACAAAAACAAACGGTGAAATATATGAAATCAACTGATTATCCCTTTCATGGATCGCAATCGACAGTAATAAGTTGGTTAAGAAAAATAATCTCATCAGCACAAGTGTCGCTTATTTATTTATGAAAATTCAAATGAAATCATCGATGTTCGATTTAAGTGTAAATTCAAAGTAAACGAAGAAGGAAAGTGACCACGGAACCTAACTTGTGGATCGTAATATTTACGTTGAAATAAAAAGGGTTGATTTATCTTTGAGAAGAAAATTGCTGGGTGATGATCCGAAAAATTGCGTTTTCTTTTCTCGTGAATGTTTATCTTTGGCATGATTGAGACGAGCAAATGTTTCATCTCCCAAATGTTATCTCATTTGATGGAAAGACACTACTGAAATGTTTATTTGAAATTGAAACAATTTTGAAACGCAGATTGGGTAATATGGTTTATACATTCTTTTGCGGTTTTTATCACTTTTAACCTGAACAATAGAATTATTACTGCAAATTCTGAAAATTTCTCTTCTGATTTTAAAAGAACGTGGCTCTTGTTTTGAAAAGAATGTGCAAATTCATCAAATAAAGAGACAGGAAGATAAAATTTGAAAGTCAATGAAATGATAGTCAACATTGGCGAAAGCATATTTTAACAAATTTACATGAAAATCATTTTCAATTCACATCCACTTGTCATTCATGGTTTGGAATGGAGTCAACGAGGGATCTAGAAGAACCCAATTTTCAGGAAAACACGATCAAAGTTGGACTGTTGCACAGGTAACTTGATCGTCGTACTAAAGTGGAACAGTTCATATGGTCGATTCCAGAAATTGCATGTAGATGCTTTCATCACATTTTTATTGGAGTATCCACTTCAAAAATGTGTTACCAAAGAATGGTGTCCAATTGATTTTTCACACTGTAAATTTTCTAGATGACTAAATTAGTTGGATGGAATGAAAACCGAAACCTGTCTGATATCTATACAATTCATGCATGAAAATTCTCTTTACTTCCACCTACTAAATGACATGAACTTTTAACAAGGAAGTTCCCAATTATTTATTCTCATTTTCGATCGAAGTTGCTACAATGCATCAATACTTCTGATGCAAATAATCATTCTCTTTGTTTTCTCTTGGCTTTCCCCATAAAATTTTGGATAAAAATTCAAATTCTCATACTTTTCATTAAACTCTAATATTTGAAATTACTCAATATATCATATTAGTATACTTAATAAAGTATATTATATGAAGATTCATAAGATGATTTACATTTGGTTCCCCAGTGTCTTTTCATAGGAGAAAGTTGTGACTCAAAATTTATTTTCCTGTTTTTGTAATCAAAAAAAAGAAAGAAATGAGAAAATATCTGTTTAATCACACTGGAACGCACCACATCAGCTGAAATAATTGAAACGTTTCGTGTCATTTCTGAAAGTCAAGTTTTCTTTCTTGCATTATGCTCTTTTCGGTAAAATGCCCTGTATAAATACAGAATTCCTCCCATTTGATCATACTGGTGAAATTTCGTTTAAACGACTAAAAAATTAATATTTTCAAGATATGCGAAATATCACTATTTTTCTCGGTATGTAATGAATTCTCTGATGAATGACACGATATTCTCTCTACTCGGGTATGTTTTCATTTACCTCGTCAACTCAGTATTGAACTGTGCATATGTTTTCATGCGCAGAAACTATTGACAGACGATGTGAAAATCTACGCTCGTGATGAATCAATACAATGTGTTAGAATCGACTGTGAATAGACATATGAAAGGAAATGGAAACTATTGTTCAATCAAAAAGTATACAAATGTTATATAAAAATAACATTGATCAAGAATAAAAACTCGAATATCGGTACATGAAAAACTATGTATTGTTCTCGCGAATCAAAAATGTTTTTCTTGCACCCGAGCGCACATTTGTTTCATGTCATTGAAAGTTATTCATGTTAATCCTTTCGAATTCCACGATTGAATTAAAATTTTTCATTGTCATTCAAAAAAATGTAGGCCATGTCTTGGTTTTCATATATATCATACCAATTTCATAGCAGAATTTTTTTGAGAAGTATTTTGAGTTATTGTGCGACGAATTGGTAATGAACAATCATCGTCATTGGTAATTGTTACGACGAGATTGAGTTGATGTCAATTAACTAAGCAGTTTATTCATGGAGCAATATTAATGTCCAAGCTAATAATTCGCATCACCGCCAGTGAACTAGGACGTTTGGGTGTGACCAAATGACATCGGTTGCACACACTAGACCTACCACGAATTTGCCAATTCGACATAGGGTTGACGTCAACTAGACATACGACGCAGCATGATGTCTATTGCACAGATTCCAATCGTGTTTCATCATCCATCTGCTTCCACTGGGAAATATCTATAATACACGAATGAGGAATATAATAATATATTCTATAATAATATCACGAAATTGGTGATTATTTGATCGTTCAATCCAATCATTACTGCTGCAACTCGTGATTCATTAGTGAACTTATTTATCAGACAATACAAAAAGATACTCCGACAGATATCGAATTAGTGTGATTGAGTGATCATGAATCAATAATGAGATTGGTATAAGTTTCAGGAAACACTACCACCATAAAGAAAATGGTATTGACTGCTGTGATTAATTGGTGAACCTCAGAGTAAAAATGATCTGGATACGAAGAAAAATTACGGAGTTCATCATAAAAATTAATTTCTTTTTCTACTTTAGACTTCATTTGATGAATAGTTAAAATAGCTAAAATTGCATAAAATTTACGAAAATATATTGGATTTGAAGCTTTCAACTTGGAGATTGATCTTCGTTTCCATTAAAATGCTGATATCATCATATCATCGAGATTGTGAATTTTTAGATTTATTCACTTGCAAGGAACAGGAGAACTGTCCATACAAGAAGTATCATTGTTTATATATCCAAAACATATTAAATTAATTCCGCGAAAAAAATGATCTCTGGTTATTATTTTATGTGCTTTTATGTAATTTGAAGGATGGAAAACATTATTACAAAACTTTGTCAGATCCTTCAAGATATTTTTCTTCGAAGTATGTTTGGAATTTTTATACTAGTATTTAATTCAATACTACTTATAAACATTCAAGCACCCAAATGCAACGTGAATACTTTTTGTTCTTATTTGGAGTTTTATGAATAATTCATCGTATAAAATTGAACAATTCTAGTCAATGCGATATGATGATAGTATTACTTCACACTATTCTTCTGCTTCTTTTCTTTGAACAATCAGTCATATGTGATTTTGAGACAGCTTTCTTGGCTGAGGTCCAATAAAAAAAAAAATATCGTAATTATTTTATAACAATAACAGTAATGTTTTCCTCCATGTTTACAAGTTTCATAACACATTTCTCAAATGTATTTTGCTTT
Source organism: Meteorus colon (assembly GCA_030523085.1). Classification (NCBI taxonomy): domain Eukaryota; kingdom Metazoa; phylum Arthropoda; class Insecta; order Hymenoptera; family Braconidae; genus Meteorus; species Meteorus colon. The sequence continues at coordinate 56,041 of JAPYZH010000425.1, forward strand.
TCTTCTCAATTCTTTTTCTATAAAAAGGTACGCCAATCGTTTTCATGGACAAATTCGAGGTGAGAATTTTTCAACTTCCACATGAGAGCTCTACCATTTTGATATCATTCAGAATTTTGTAAAATTTCAATGAGGCCCATACGATGTTGCAATAAATGTTCAATGAAAAACACACTGCGAAATCAATCTACATTTCGACTCGTCAGCAGAAGAAATCTGATCCCTCTCGCGGCCTAGATTTTGTTTCACCATGAAGAAACACAAGTTTGTATGACAATGATATCGCCAGTATCCTAATGGAAAAGAAAGAATATTAAAAATTAAAAAAAAAAAAAAAAAAAAAGGACTGCACACCCATAGAATGAAATGCGATGCTCATTCCACTGAGGAATAGGATTGGATTCGATGAATAGAGTAAACGGGAAAGGATACGATGAGAAGGTAGAGAGGAATGAAGTTGAGGTTGAAATTTGTGGTATAGGAAGTGGAACCAGTTAGTCCGATTCTTCAGCAGGGATTTGTACCGTCACTAATGTAATTGAACACGAGCCATTATCTTTGGTTTTCCTTATATTTCTTTGCGAACTGGTCAAACATGAGAAAGGATAGTGGAATAAGGAATGTGAAATTGGAATGGGAAGGAATAAAGCGATGCATATTGGATCGCACTAAGGTATTGAAACCCTTTCCAATCGTTATTCAATTATGTATTCGATATAAAAAGAACGGACGAGCTATCGAGACCATTTCGGAAGCATTCAACGATGATGAATAATTTCTATAAGTGAACACGCAAATTAAAAAAGGAAATCGGATATTCATTGTAATAATATCTGGTGTTTAATTAAAAAAAAAATGAATGAATGAAAAAATTAAAAAGTCTATAGACGATAAATTGGAATCGAAATAGATCAGATAGAGAAATTGGATTTAACTGTTCATTTTGTTAATTTGATGGAAAGAAATCAACAAATCAATTCATTCGAAATAAGAGAATATTATCGTGAATTGTAAATAAACAAAATAAAACGGATCTTGTAATATTTCATCATCATGCAGCAAAATAATTACAAAGAGAAACGAAAGAAAAAGAAGGTAAAAAAACGAAAAAATTGAGTCTTATAAAATCTACTCGCACTTATAAGTCTTCTCTCCCTTCAACTCATAATGAAAAGCGAACGATTCCATTTACATACGAATTCTAATTCCAACCACTCACTGAATCCTATCGCTAGAAACAATTCATGTGCATTTTCAAGTTCTTATTCTACACGTGATAGAATTCAATAATTATCGATGTGTTTTCATTCAACACTCTTTTGTGAATGAAGCTGGAACATGAAAGTTGGAATATTTAATTAAACACTTTTCCTGTTTATTTTCCAATAAAGGAGAGAAAGAAAACAGGGAAGTTTCCAAACATAGAAATATTTGCAAAGTTCATTTTTTTTTGTTTTACAATTCTCAAAGTGTATTTTTCCTCTTTTATTCTATTTGGTTGGATATTATTCTAAGAACCATCCTGAACTTCTCTTTACATTGATGATTATATTATGTGATCGATATCGTCGCAAGTTCACTAGAATTTACGATGACACTGCTGAACATATTCTCCAATAACACATGCTCCAACATATCTGAAACCTATTAATTTGCAATATACTTCGATCGAAATTCAATAATTAATTACTCATCAATATCCAACTCAATTCGGATACCAAAGAATCGCAAAGAGAAATAGCAACATTTTTCAACAATTCAAATTACCATAAATTGATGAGCGAAAGCTCACTGCACACCCTGTATATATTTGGCGAATACATTCTGGGTTTCTGGGTCATCCTCCATCTGTGGATGAGGTCATTGGCTTTTCATTGGCAACGCGCGTCTGCACGTTTATCACAACCAAATAGGTGCTGACTAATCGCAGTTGAGGAGCTCCTAATTGGAATGTCGCTGTTCAATGATTAATTATCATGGGCGTTAATTAAGTAGATTATATATTTAAACATGAATATACATCACGATGGAATATATACTTGAATAATTTTTTTCCCTCATTAAAAACTTGATGTTAAAGGGTGAGTACAAATTTCCGTTATATTTTTTCTATCTCTATTCGTCTCAGCTTCAAAAAAAATTTTAATTTGTTTTCTCGGCAGCTTTTACTTAAAATTATGCAAATGAAAGAGCTATATTAAATTATACACGGGCAAATATTTGACGAGTAATAAAAGTTTTCAGTTAGAACGAAAGTGAGATTGGTATGAAGGGGAAAAGGGGATATGAAGGAATTGATGAGAGGGAGAGTAGAGAGAAACGAGGGATAACAGGGATGAAGGGAATGAGATAGAGAAAAGTCTCGGGTTAGTCTCAAGCTATTGCAACTCGGCATTACCGTTTTGGCTGTGAATACGTAGATATAGTGGCTCTTGGCGCCACGAACAAGCATCGTAGAATTACACTGGACTCTCTATCGCTCTCTGCAATTCTGCATTTTAACATCTCGGTCTTCGTTCCGCGTTACAAATATCAACGGTGCCGGATGTGATGAGCAAAGTGTAGATGCATCCACCGAAACTCAGTGAATGGAATTGGGTGGATGATTCTCTCGTTAACTCAGTGTATTATTTCAACAGAGAATATAATGAAACGTATTGTTAGATGCAAACATTAATTTCATTCACACTTTGAATATTTATATTTGTTATATTTTTGTTGTTTTTAAGTTAAAAATTATTGCATTGAGGTCAATGCAGTGCATGATGCAGCGCACAGCTGACAATGAACTAATTTATTTAACGTCATTCTGGTAACCAAGTTTGATCGCATAATGAATTAGGATGCGGTGAAAGGTTTTTTGATTAAACGAAAACCCAACTTTTTGCCTATTCTCTTTATGTAATTTCCCTTTATCCTTTCCTTCCTTCATTGCCATCTATTCTCGGGTGGTTTGGCTTTTCATGTTGAAGGACTTCACATGTTTACATTATTCTATCATGTAATTAGCTCCACTTGCTTTAATTTTCGCTCCTTCGCTTTCAATCATGTGTTTCCTAAGCGCGCTCATGCATACTGTATTTGTAGAATCGTTACAAATGAAGAAAAAAATTTTGGTATTGGAAAAAATAAAAATTTATTCCTGAAATTATTATGGCCAGAAAATGATTCGAGGGCAAAGTTTCAGTTGTTTATTAATTTTGATCTGCAAAAGAATGATCTGATTTTCATCCATGCATTATTTTACATGTTGTGAAGAATTTCGACAATTTGTTAAGTAATGTAATATTTCCATTCGAAGTATTGTTGACATTAAATCACAGTCTTGGCAAAGTTTGAAATAGACCAAATATTGAATATAATAGATAAATAGATAAGATTTTGTTGAGAATGGCTTGTCATTGCAGTTGAATTTTTCGTTGGAAGGATAAAACTATAGACGTGAAAGTTCGAATGAAAATTCAAGAGGTTAACGAAATCCGCAAAGTGGCATTTACAAAGTTCAGAACTTGTTGATGAAGATGATGTACTTCATTTATCCAATTAAGTGCTGAATACCGGAGCAGAAGCGATTGAAGTTCATTTCACAAATCTCCAACTCACGACCGATGTCATTAGAACCAACGAAATGATGGATTCGTACACTTCGAATAAACTTGAAGGATGGAGTTTTTTTTACACATCATTCTATCAATAGAAAAGTATCGATTTAGATTCGGATTGAGATAGAACTTATTACTTAACATAAAACATATTTATTATCTCAAATAACTTCTTTCCAGTGTAGGAACTTTTATTTATGATTGCTAATTTGATATTGATTGCTGAAAAACCTCTACTGTATTTCTGCATTGTGAATAATTATTCATAATTATGAAAATGTAATTCTTATTTTTCGATCTGTTCACGAAAAATCTGCAGATAATGATTAAAAAGTAGATATAAAGAGTTACCATCAGTAGTGATTCAACTTCTGCTAATAAATTTATCTTTCACGTTTTACAGTTGGCAAAATTGATCAATGTGTCGCGAAATGGTGACGAGCATGGAATGTGTGTCGTGGGCCAGTCGTTCCATGAAATGAATTGCCATCGATCAATTATACGAAGCGTGGGGAGGCAGATGATTAATTGTAAGGGCAATTAGAGTGTAACGCCCGTTATGTGTTGGAAAGGGTGAAAGGGAAGTTGGATGCAGGAGGTGGTCAAGCTTCAGTTTGTACGAATTATACGTGGAAAAGCAATTTGAAATTGTTGACACTTTAGTTGACATATCCGGTCACATGTCCACCCCTTGTCTATTTTAGTCATCAATTCTAAATTTCATTGTCCGAGAAACATCACAAGTACTTTTAGCAATTTATCTTCTTTCATTTTATTTTCATCTAGAGTTAAACACAAATTTCATGTTTTTAAATTGCTCACTCGTATTTTTTTTACACTTTTCTTCCCTTGTCATTGGAGAACGTTAATCATAAAATGATTAAACGGGAAGTTGACGAATAGCAAAAACACAAACAGATATATTGTGGACTACAGTTAATTGGATCAATTCCTTTGATGCTTCAACTTCTCATTCCGTCACGATCAAAGCCCTTTTGATATTTCACAATTTGTATGTGTTTTTCTTTTCTGTTTCGTGGTGAAGAGTTAAAATGTTTGAAAGTCACTGATGGTTATCCTCTGTATTAGTTTGTGAAAGTGGCATTGGCTTAACGTTCTTTTTAACTATGACTTACTCGTCTTCATACTTATGAAATATAAATGAAGCATTTTAGAAAATTCAACTTGTGACACGATGACATCCTGGATGAATTACTTGATGAGATAATTTCTTTGAAATTCAGCACGAACATGAAACTTTCAACATTTTTTCACCTATTCAAAAAGAATTTAATGAAAGAATAAATTTGTTTATAAATATTTCTTGTTCATGTAGATGCTAAAAAAATCAAGTGGAACTACCATTTCTTATGTTGATAAATATAAATAGAATCATATTGACTTGCATAGAAAGATTCAATCAAACAACATTATCGCAATAATTTGACATTCTTAAGAATATTGCACAAGGATATTCTCCGTTGAGTGCATCATCTTATGTGATTAACTGACTGAGACATGTGAACGCATCATGTGATGCTATGTGGATAATAAACCACAGTCTGAAATAATGAGACGTCATTTCTCGTAGAGCCTGGTAATTTGATGCTTCTTACTGATAGTAATTTATAAGAAAATGAATGAAAAGTTTTGCGAAATACAGAATTGCGTCGTCATTTGTGTGCTGAATGTATTTGTGGTTTTTATTAAGGGGTACGGTTTACAGCCACGACATTCTGTTATTTTGCGTTCCTCTTCATGGTGTTTCATTTAAATCTTGCAGCAGCTTTTTGACATCGGGAAAAAGAAATATAATACAATCTTCTTGGATTATTCTTAATGAAAAGTAAATATTCTCAAGAATGAAATACTTCTGAGTGTTTCAAATTAGCAATTAAAATAAATAACATTTTTGTGTTCATTACCATTGAAGATTAATTTTCCTTTCTTACTTTTTTTTTTTGTTTTGTTTCTAATAATTTACATTTATACCGCACTAAAGGTAAAGGTGTTTTTCTTTTCTTTCTTCATTTCAATTCTTTTCTTTCTCCTGTGAATGTACTTGGTGCGTTTGTCATTCGTTCTTTTTCCGCTATTTTTTTATCTGCCGTTTATTTTATTATTTTTTTTTTTCGCCTCTGCTTCTTTAAACACTTCTTCTTTTCTTGGAAGAAGGACCGCGACTGTGGAGAGAAGAAGAGAGGGTGGAGACTCGACTGTTTTTTATGCCGACATTATCCGGTGCCTTTTCATCCAGTGCCGCACCCACCCTCATTCACCTCGCTCTCCGTTGTGCGCTTTTACATTTTTCGCTTTTCGTTCACACCTTGATGGTTTTGTACGCGATGTTCTTCCTATTGTTGAGATGTTAGTTTGTTTTTTCTCCTTTCTTTTGCTTTTATTCAACGATATGCTTTGTATCTATCTTCGCAATTCTCATGTACAATATACCATTCACAGATACTCTTCGAAACATAATTAAATGTGGTTTGCAATTATCTTCGGAAGATAACGGAATTGAAGTTGAATTAGTTCTAATTCTAAACTTTACCTCATTTGTAATTAAAATGCAAACATGACAAATGTAGGGAACATTAATGAATGATACAAAACAATCTCAATCATTTCAATTGTTGAGATGATTAGATTGTGGTAAATACATCTCCGATGAGATTGTTATAAATCATTTAAAATGATAAATTAACACAATTAACATAGAGATCCACCCATCATTAAAGAGAGGACATAGTTATCACTGTCAACCACTCAATTGACGTTCGTTCGTATCGATACATCGTAATTTATTATCGCATACTACAGAACGTCTCATCGATTCAAAATTGACAAAAGTTATTAATTGCTATGAAATAGGAAAATATTCAATATAACTCACTGCAATAAAAAACGTTTCATCCGCATAAATGCAAATGAAATTCATTTTCGTTAAATTCAATTAATGATAAACGAAATAAATTATTCGACATCATTTTACAATTATGATTAATTGAAAAAGTGCTTTCTTATGAAATTTGAAGGAAAAGTCAAACCAAAAATAAAATGTATGTTTTCTTTCTCTTTCTGTTACAGGTGAGTATTTTTCCACTTACTATTGGGATAAACGCTGGAAATAACTGCGCCAATCACATATACTGGTAATGTAGATGAATATTGGAATTCACTATCTGAATGGAATATTTAAATAATGTCTGATTAATAATTAGTCATTATATGGATTCCAACTGGTATTTGCTAAGGTTATGTACATAAATTTTCTATCATTATTGACATGTTTGATAGCTATAGAATTCCTATATTGACTGTATGTGCGTATTCTGAACTTGAATCAATAGTGAATGGGGTTCAGATATTAATTTGTGGTGCGACGAATAAACATTCCTTCTATAACTCTTAGTCACAATGTATATACAGTATCTCTGCTCTGTGATATAATATCAATCTATTTCGGCTCGCTTATGTATTGTTCACTCGTAGCGGTTCCAATCGCCGATATTCAATCAATGATATAATACTATCGTATTTCAGAATTAATAATAATTACAATTGCTTGATGAACAGAGAATACCAATTAGTGGTTACCTCACATATACTGTTTCATTCCCGAAGACATTTTTTCAATCGACGTGATAAGAATTGAATTACGACTAGTTGGCATATAATTTTAAATAAAATATTGAAATATCACACAGTTCAGAGTATTGAAATGATTATAATCTTTTTTCATGGCATAATGTTTTAATATTGTATTTGTCAAAATTATTATCATAGATTTTAGGATGGTGTTTCATAGACAAGTAACTGTTATGTTCATTTTTTGAGAAGGAATGAGAAGGAAATAGAACTTTGAACGAAATAAAGGTTGTCGTTTGAAAACAATCTATTGTCAAGGTTTGAAATATGAAAAAAACTAGATGTTCCCCATGAGACCTCTTCATCCTTTTATTCTAAATCATCATTCTTCTGTTCAAATTATTCTTCGTTTTTTTTCTGTTCCTTTTTCATTTCGTTTCTCAAATATTTCTCTTGATATTTCCTGAATCACTTTGAATGTTATCACAAGCAGAGATAGTCATGGAAAAAAATTTCCCATGCTCTATGGTAGTGCACAAGGAAAACTTTTCTGTATGAATGAATTGAAGGCAAGAGATAAATAAATGAAAGAAAATTTCTCGCAAAGGTTTTATTCAAATAGTTTGTCAAAGTCCTATCTGCATTAATTTATGAGAAGGATACAAGTTTTCTATTGATGAAAATGTCTTCTATATACTTGCCACAAAAGATGAATTGTCACATCCAATGGTGAATAACAGACAGGTACTGCTAGTTGTCACAATATTTGTAGCAAACAAAACGTCCTTAGATTATCTCTTGGATGTCACCAGACTCAGTTATCAGTATCAAATGGAACACCACAAGATTACAGGCTTCTGGACAGAAGGAAACACACAAAGAGCTTTGTTATGAAGAGACACTAATGCTACATGAAGAATACTCTTTGTTAATGTTACACTTCTGTGTTCTCTCAACAATTGTTGCCAATGATTAATCCTGGGCATATTGCTCATAATTTTCTGTGCAAGTCCACGAACTATAGATGTCATTGATTTTTTATTTTATACACTTGAGTCTTCTTCTTGAGATTTCATTATTACACTAGACAGAAATAAATTCTTCCCAATATTTTGATAATGATATTAATATTTAAAGCATTCAATTTTCGCAAATAGAAGTGAATGGATTTTCATATTTTTGACAGTCGCCCGCATATTTCTTCTTTCAAATATCTTGACAATTCTCAATTTTTCATATTTTCATATAATTCTCATTATTTTATTTTGCATTTGTCGCGCCTACAGAGAGAATTTTTTTATCTGACGCATCCGCATTCGTCTAAAGATGTGAAGAGAACTACTGAAAAATCCCAGACAATATGCAGTCGGTTGCAAGGTCAAACCCCTTGGCAGTGCGCATTTTGTTGGGGAAAAAACCTGCATTGCTCAATCCGGGGAATTGAATCTGCGACCTCACTATTTTCGATTGTTATGAGGTGACGCGTTCGGATATCGCAGTATGAAGCATTTCAGTAGATAGAAAGAGGAACTACGACGTAAAAATAATGAACGAACCAATATTATTGGCATGCAGGGCCTTTATTGTTGTTGATATTGTTCATTTATTCATTCATTCGTTTCTTCTCTTCATGTTGAAAAGATATGGCCATCAAAAGTTTTTTCTTTTATCGAAACGATGTCACTGTTTCATATATAACTAGAAACAGAAAAAAAAGAGGGGAAAATGCATCTAACAAGCATTTTCAAATAAATTTCTTTTGGTAAATTTCGTATACCTACGATAATAATGCTCTATTATCGTATGTGATGCATTATGAATTATGAATTCAAGTATAATTAAATTCGTCTTCCACTTCGTTATCCATCAAGAACCAGATAATTGGTCTGTATTCATTAGAATAAAACATGAATTTCATATTATGGATGTAAATTTCTAGTAAAACTGACAGTTCTAAGTCGAATCTTGTTTACCATCCGAGTATAGAACTAGCGAATCCCAAATTGAACTCATCAGTCAAAAATTAGAGAATCAAGTTGAAATCATGTAAGAATTTGCATGTTTTAATAATGTCTTGTTCAAAAGTGTCAAACCACAAATAGTGCCAAATAAAATACCATGAAACAATACCGCTCAGAATCCTCCATCTTTTGAAATATACAAGCGTAATAATTCATTGGATATATCCACAAGCACACGGACACAAAAGCTCAATTATATTTATACAAATTCAATAAGCTTTTTCATTTCGAAAAGGGTTATGTGATCATATCTAATTGTCACGTCATTCACATCTATTCATCAAACGAATATTGAAATATTTCAGAACTAGTGATGATATATTTTCAAAAAGCTAATATTGCATAATCAAGTTTCAGACAATAGTGTAAGCCTTCATTCCCTCCCAATATATAGAATGACTTTTCCTGTGTGGTAGAAAATTGAACACGTTCAAGTAACTTAGTCGGAACATGGCATCGTGTATTCTCCGGACGAATTTACGCTTCTCATGCAAATTTTGTGGATTTCATTGCTGCTTTTCAGCTGGAATAAAGCGTTCAGTAGTACAATATTGAGTGATCGACAACAAAGAAACCTCGTCAAAGAAAGGTAAATGTAAGCAAATTGGAAAGCGCTCTTTTACAAATATGTAAGTGAGATAATAGCGATTTAGTAAACTATTCGTGAAATTTTTCGCCTTACAATATTTTGTTGAGAATATTCTGTCGACAATTCTCATCGATAACTCATATTTTTTGCAGCGATTAAACTTATTTACTGATAACGATCATTGAAAGTGTCATTTCTGATAGAGAATTACTAAATAGCAATTAATCTTGCATTTGATGATTTCATTCGCAGATAAATTCACGGAGCATAAATGGAATAGGATAAATAATTCTGATTCTCACTAATTACTCCTCAACGTAAAAATGTTAATGATTAGGACAGTATCAATTATTTGTTTCCATATTTCATATTTAATAGTGACGCAAATGCAATGATTTCACTCAAGCTCATGTGACGTGACAAGATACTGTCATGTCATTTTTATTCCAGCTATTGATACTTTCATGGCTATTCCATGAAAACAATCATAGCAATTGAGTTACAAACTGAATATTATTATATGGTCAAAAATGATTGGACTAATTCAAAAATGATTCAAATCCCACATATTATAACAATTCCGATTCACAAAATTCAAGGAAAAAAATTCAATCTCAGAAATAAGCTTTTGAGTTTTTTCCATCAACTTTTTCAATTGACATGTTTTTCGTCCATCACCTGACTTATTTTCATAATAACTTCTGATTCGCGTCATCACAAACAGAACAGAGGGGCGCTATTGTAATCAATCGACAAAGTACAGTTGCATCATTTGTTTAGTGAGAATATTCAGTGGCTTCCCAACTAGATGCATATTGTCGTAACAAAAGCGCGTTTAGTTTGCATGGAGCGCAAGTGCAATCGGGTTTTCACGTTTACACACGCCACGACATCATGTGTGCCAGTTTGTTGCACTGAATATATTGCACTGAGCCCCCGCTGTTTGCTATGCGCCGAGATTTACACGACCCCTGCACATATATATATATATATATACAGATACATCTATTACTCCTACCCCGAAAGCTCAGTTTTCGTGGCGGTATTTTAGTTATATTGACAATACTCACTTTAGAACGTTGTCGATCATTTTTATTTTCGTTTTTTCCCAGCTTTTTACTTCCATTCAGTTGAAAATAAAAAATGCTACAACGTAAAAAAAATACATTGAAATATTTATTCAAAACAAAAAACAGGGTGAGTGAATTATACGTAGTCCGTGACTGACAATGAATAAGAGAAAAAAAAAATATGATGTTTACACAGCGAAACAAAAAGTAAAGTTGAGTTGAGTCTAGTGAATGGAGCATGAAATAATAGGGAGGGATAAGTCAACTTGTGCGCGGACAAGCAAGTTCTTGCTTTACAGACCAGAGTGAGGGAGATTGGCGGTAGCAAGAAGCACTTGGCGCCACACAATGAGAACTTTCACTCCTACACATGTATACATGTATGTGTGGTCACATATATACTGTGTAAAGCCGTTTCAATGCACATGCCCCCACAATCTCAGCCATGGTGATTACTTATCCCATCAATGAATACATACAGAGTGTTTCGCTATCAAGATTACTTGCAAGAGTCCAACAAGTTTGTTGCAAATGAATTAATAATATTGAATGAAGAATTTGGATATTTTTATAAGTTACATCTGTCAATATGGCAACTATGTCAAAATGGAGAATAATATTGGGAAAAATGAATCAAGTGAGAAGGAATTAGTATGTTGATGATGACAAAGGCATTTAAAGTAAGATGAGATCAGCACAAGAAGAATTATGGTAATTTTTTTCGTGGATTCGGCCTGTTTCTACCGGAATTTTTCTGCGTATTAATTCCAAAAAATACTGATGAATATTCAAAGAAGGAATAATCTGAAGAATTCACTCATTTAATAAAAGTAAAAGCTGGTATAACATAAAAGTGAATGCAGTGTTGGAGTACGTAAAACAAATGCATATAATTCTCATGTCAATTGATGATCTCATTACTAATTGCTGTATAGTCCAGAGTTGAATACTTCAAGTCACCATAATAGTGACAAACTTTCTTCATTATTTTGATCTATATCTTTCTTAATGTTTAATTAATTAAATTGCGAGGATTTACCTCTTTCGTTAAAATTCACGTACCATTCACATTAAACTCATTCTAACTTTCTGTTGTTAGGGCTGGTGACTTTAACAACTGAGACCCCACGTCGAGATTTTGATACCGCCATTGAAAGTTCTGGTTGTATAAAGGAGTATAGAATGTAGGCATGTTAAGACGTCGCTCTCAAATTAATAGGCAGGTAGACAGATATATTTGTCAGAATAGATATGTTTAGTGTCCACAGAATAACCCACATCCATCGTAATTTTTTATGTCATTAACATTCTGGCACAATACAGAGAGTTTGAAAGGATCAATTATACTGCAGATATGCTGTGAATTCCAATGAATTGTTGAAACTTAGAAGTATGGAATTAATTCATATAAATCGTTATTGTTCTATACAATTAATTTATATAAATATTTATAAATATATAATTTGATATTATCACCTTTATTAATAAAATTTACACGCAAATCGATATCATGTTCCAATTGGGAGAAATGAAGTCTTTTTCAAAAAGATGCCACCAAAGTTTGATCATAGACCAAATTACTTCTTCAATAGATCCAAATTTTCAAAATATATTATGAAGTTTAGAGATTGGAGATAAAAGTATTTACGATATCAAGAATCAAATTTCTCACGCTGCGTGAAGAGATGGGATTTATATCTAATGAAGAGAAGACATTCCAATGTGACTGTCAGTTGAAAATGTATAGAGACTAAGATGGACAGGTGTGCCGATATATACGTCAAATGCATGACATCCCGTCTTTTGTGTCTGGGGTTGATGAATATTGGATATTCAATGAAGTGGAAGCGCAATTTACCAAATTGGACAGTTAGATTGGACCATCAATTTGATGAATTGAATTTGCTGTTAAACACGATCGTTGAAATTGATCAAGAATGATATTGAATTTCTTGTGAATCGGAAGAAATGATTCTCTATCGACAGTTTTATCACTACGTTTACTGAATGAATGCTCTCTTTCAGAATGACTCATCAAAACGATAAGAGATTTTGGACATCTATCAAAACCAGTTGAACATTATTCTTGTTCACATTATTTATTTTTACTGTTGTTCAAATCACAATCATTCTTTCTCAATCTACTCCTGGAAATTATTATGTCACATCATGCTATTCTCATAATGAATCAAAATTTGTCACTGATTTTTTGCAAATGATTTCACATTGAGTGTTCTTCGAATAGTGGCATTAATTGAAACAACGCTGAAATACATTCGTGAATGTTTGGAAGTTCTTTGAATGGATATGTTTTAAACCATTTCATTCACTCTTCTACAAATAATACCGAATTCAGCACATGCTCGTGCAAGCTCACGAATTATCTAGGCCTCTCATACCAAAGTTCATACAAATTTCATCGTATCTTATAATTATTCTCTAGTTTCATTAGAGATTCTTTTTTTTTCCCGCTGCGCAACACAGTTTCTGAAACAAAATTTCTCACATTTTCTTCTCGTCTTCGCAGTTTATAATTTTTCAAGCCGGTTGTTCCTGTTCAAAGTCAAACAACGCCTATTCATAAAGTACTCATTGTTCATACTTGGAACTCTTTCACATTTACGTATGAAAAACAAATGCAGTTTTCTCTTGATATGAACTGTATTCAATTCAAATTATGACTGGAGTTATAAAATATGTATGAAAAGTCGGATTTTTAAATGAGCAACGTGAGTAGCATTGCCCTGACAGCAATACAAATTATTTCCATAGCTGAAATACTAACAGTAGGCAAATACTACTAGAAGCTCTACATTCCTTGAGGATGCATAACGTGTCGAGTGGACATTGCGAAATACACCTTGCCAACGTGTATTCAGGATTTGTTACAATGTATACATCTTTGAATGTAGAGAATTCCTTGAGGTATAGAAGCTGCACAACCAAACCAGGAAGAACTTTGTGATGTATTGAGTTTTCCAATGTATTGTATTCTGATCGAGTTTCCATAGCATTTATACCCAGCTGCAAGGATCAATCATTGGGGAGATAGTTTCTCTCTGTGTCACCACAACCTCTCGACAAACTTTACTCAAGGAGCTTACTTTGCGTTTGATCGTCATTCATATTGAAGTATTCCTGTTTGTTTGTTGCCGATAAAACTTAGAAATGTAGTTTATCTGTGTTGGAGATAGAGGATTCATGCTCACATTCACACAGTTATTGGTGTCATGCAAGACATAAAAATCTCTTTCACTTACTGTGGGATAGTTCGTTAAAATCGCTTCGACATTGTAATCCAACAGAGCTTTTGGTATTAAAGGATTAACCATGAGCACAACGGCTCGTAATATTTGATACTTTTTTTTCAGTGTTTTTGCATTGTAGGATTTATCTCAGTGTTGTTGTTTATATTTCAAGAATTGATCATAAACCTTTAGGACATTTCAGGCAATCTGAATTTTCTCAATTGCATTCAATTGGAGACCCCCAAGATTTCTTTGTTAATTATGGAAGAAAATGGATTTCTTATAGAGTTTTTGAAATTCGGTATTAGTTTATGGAAATGAAGTTGATTCGTGAAATGTTTAGGTTGGTCAGTTTTGATCTGGAATAAAGGAATCAAATTTATGTAAAAAGGTATAAAGTTTCTTAATTTTCGATCTCAGAACTCTTTGCATTGATTTTTTTGACAGGAGTGACAGATTGTGAAGTATAAATCAGTCTGTATGATATTTTTATCCATCCTGTTCAGTGTTATTGAAATCGAATATGGAAAATGACTCGAACTCGTCGACTGAATTTTCAGAATTTGAACGTTTTATGTAATGATTTCTGTCTAAAAGTTCTGAAAAAAATTGAAAAAAGAACGAACGTTGATAAATATTAAGCTTTACTGATTAATAGATGAATAAAAAATTAGAAAAACTAACCCGCTATTAAAATATCAGGTGAAACGTAAGTGAAGCAGGGAAATGGTTATCATTCTGGATGCGCCATTAAGTCCATTTCTACTAAGCCAACCAATTGGAAACTACGAAACGGGGATATCACTTAATGTCGTACATAGAGCGATACAGTGCAATGAGGAAGTTTGCCAGACAGGGATAAAAAGTATGGTAAAAGATCTCTGTACATTTATCGTCACTGGAAAC
Source organism: Meteorus colon (assembly GCA_030523085.1). NCBI lineage: Eukaryota > Metazoa > Arthropoda > Insecta > Hymenoptera > Braconidae > Meteorus > Meteorus colon. The sequence continues at coordinate 71,065 of JAPYZH010000425.1, forward strand.
AGTAAGAGAGAGGGAGAGAGCAGATTAGTTATAAAGACCGAATTTGAATTTATTCAATGAAGGAAACTTTCGCATGTTTTGTTCCACCCAATTTAGTATAAAGAAATTGTATAATTGAGATAAGCAAAGTCTTTGTGATATATTACGCAAGCAATATTCCTTCAGAGCACTTCACTGTTCGTATCCATTTCTTTTGTTGTTAGTAGATCCATAAACAAAACCGCAACATTCAACGACTTTTATTTCATTAAAAGTTGAATGGAAGTTGAATCCAAATCATCTTGAATGATATCATCACTCTATTTGGTATCATATCCATTAATTCAATTGTGATAACTCTTGGGCATTGTAGAGCGTTTTATGCTGCCAATGCGAATTGATGCAATGTTATTTGATGAATTGAATTTTATCACATTCAGTCACAATGATGATACAATGTGCCGTTCGCGAAGTGCATTGATTTGATACCATAATGACCATAATTTCAATAAAATTCTCAAGGGTTTTCGTGTAAATTTCGTTCACCTGGTCTATCTTATCATGAATTGATGAGTTTTATAATGCACACGGCAATATTAGCTGCACTCCGAACCCAAATATTTGAGCAATCTTCAATTGTTTATCTTCATGTTCACTCATTCAAACTGCCATTTTTGAGAAGAATATAAAAAATAATTGAAATTTTTAGCCTTATTTATCATCACTTTTAAATTCATAATATTGAAGTATGATAAGAGACAACTTGTGGTGCTTTTACTAACTATCTTCTCCAAAATTCTGAAAAGGGAAAACTACGTCTTCCCTCTTTCCCGCTTTTCCTTCATGAAAGATGGGAAGTCTTGAAAAGGAAATAAGTGAGGGAGCGCTGTATTTCTCTAACGTTATGACACGATATGACTGAAAAAGGATACTGACGATGGCATCGCTAAGATGTTCAAGTGGTTTCGGTAGTGGTGATGAATTAATTCATAGGTTGAAAAAAAGTCGCATATGATGTTTCACTCTTTCCTATCATGTTCCTGCTATGATATCCCAAGTACATAAATTTCAATTTCTGAAAAGAGTTTGTTGGCTGAAGTCAATATATATATTTTTTTTTTGTACATGTAGATCGTTTTTTATTTTGTACATGTTCTGCGCAGGTTCAAAGATAACCGCATTTCCTATCTCAAGCGCGCACGCATCACTCAGCATTCGAGGATACTCGTGAACAAATAAGTCCCGCTGAAAGATTCGCATGAATACGTCTCTATACTTTCACAGAAAAGCGAGATATTTGACTGCTCATTCGTGTTCCATAGAAAACACGAATGAAAACATTAAAGAAGAAATTCTGAAAGAAACTTGTTCATTGACAGTGTGATTTGTGAAACAAATCGCAATTTCTTCCTGGTAAAGTCAATGGGATCTTTAAAATAACGATGCAGCCACATTTTTCCATGTATCTGAAGTATTCCAAATATGATTCCGAATTAATTCTCGAGAAAATTACGCAGAATAAAATTTATGGATGTCTCGTTTAATTCCTAACTTTAGTAGACCAATTTGAGTTTTTTTACATTTGACAGGATGTTCATTCGCAGTTAAAACATTCCGTTAACCAACCCAAATATCTCGGTTGCAGTTGCATTCCTCGCTTATTTGAATATGCATTTTTTTTTTATGAATATATGATTGATGCAAAACCTCTGTATGCATCATATGCAAATGATCACTCAATACCTCTTTTTTTTTCGAAAATTCTCGTATATTGACAGTAATGGCAACAATATTTGGATAAATTGCTGCATCGATTAATGAATAATGGATATCGATTACGTCTTTCGAAGAATACAATTGTATGATATTAAGCTTCGAATGAACATTATAATCAACGTATCTAGCAAATTACTGAAACAGAATTAGAAGAAAAAACGTATTCATGAGGTTTCATTGAAAGTTTGAGTGGTGCAGAAATGGATTTTTCGTTGTTTCTAACAAAAGTAAAGGGAACTTTCTCGTGATTAGTTGGACTAATGGATCTCAAGTCTTAAATCGATACAAATATATATCGAAATAAACCGAAGTACTGAAAATTGTATTAAAATATCTCTACATATAATAAATCACATCAACATCATTTCATTTCTTTGAATGGCCATTTAATCAAATCATTCAACCATTGTATAAAATATTAATTCACCTCTGAATTAAAGTTATTTGATACATCTACAATATCAACTATTGAAACATAGATGTGTCACATTGTCTGAATCAACATAAGAAAGGGGTGAATTAGATGACAGAGAAACTGCTCTTCATCTCTTACCCAAACGTATTTTCAACTTAATGAAGCGTAACTCAGTGAACTGAGAAAGTTAATACTGTTCAAAAACTTTTCTCGTGGGTCACATGAAGATGAAGAATGAAAAAGTTTTGGTGAAGAATAAGGAAAAAAAAAAAGGAGTAAAAGGTTACTTGCGTCGGTGAATTTTTAAATTCACTTGACTTAATACTCTCTACATATTATATTCTCGCGCTAGATCTCGCCTCTTAAAACTCGATCAAAGAACTCAGACTGTTTCCGCGTAACTTTTATTTCGCCACTCATCCATTTTTTTTTTGCGTCTGCCCTCTTTTCTCCACCCACTTTCCTCTCTATTTGTCGTATTTTTTATTTATTTTTTTGCTTTTTTTTTTGTTTTTCGGACCCTCGACCGCGTGAAATTTATACCGTTCTCTCTCCGTCCACAATTCAGTACGAGCATCACGTTCACCAGCTGCGGCCGACATTCGCCATAATTCGTGAATGTGCAGTAATTAATAAGAGAAAACCCGAGAAAAAATTCCTCTCTGGACTAAAGTAAAGAGTCCACGAGTTACTATCCCGTACATACAGCTCACGCCGAACTATGAAAATAATTTTTCAGGATTACCCATGTATTTTTTATCTCACAACTATGTACATATACACGCTTGGACAGTGACGAAGTGTTGTTGATGCTTCAGCACTTTAACATTGTGGGACACACGGACTGTACCACACACGGATATTGATCGATACATCTCGTTTTGAAATGTTGGGTGTTTGGTTGAGTGGCTGACAAAATGTCGAAGTGAATTCAATCTTTCGAAACATATTTTAGTGTTTGATTTTCTGTTTAATGCTTTCGTGAATTACTTCCAAATTTCTGTCATTGATAAAACTCAATGAGAGCTTGCAATTATTTCTCATATTTTCTTCATAATGAAATGTTCATGCTAACTCTGCCAAAAAGAAACAATCACCTGATGTCTGTTTTTAAGAATTTTTTCAATAATATACTTTCGTCAAGGTCTTTTTTTGTCATTCCTCATTTCTTTAACGTAGAATACATCAGCAGAACATTACTAATCTGGATGATTTATTTGTCAAGACTTACAAAACACTTTAGAACTTTTCACATGTTAAGTTTCCGTTAAAAAAATAAAACGATTTTAAGTGTTTTAAAAGCGACTATGATAGTAAAGATACGGAATGAAACAGTGTAAAAGCTCTCGAATTTACAGTGAAGTTATATTCAAGAACAGGTTTGCAAAGATGTTACGTGCAATGGTGCGGCGGACGTTGTCATTGTGCACACTCATAGTTTGATATCGTTGTCATAGAAATATACAAACACGTGGAATGACAAAATTGTTTATCAATTCACGTGAAAAGAACTTTTATTACAAGTATTTCCCATTCTATATGTGTCAGCTGTTTGTAATCATCAATAAACAAGTAGTTTCACCTGTTTGCATGCCAATCATATTCAAACCTCCACGAATTTCTGTGATATCGATGTGTTTGCAACATGTTCAAGTAGGGTAGAATGTGTGAGCGATAAAAAAGTAGCAAATAATGTATGTAAAAAAGGACAGATGAATGATTGAACGATGGAGGTTCAGAGGAGTACTCAATGTGTGTTGAATGTACATTAATAGTGAGTGAAAAATATCTCAGCATAGTGAACTTTGTAGGAAATTCAATGGAGAAAATTAAAGATGTAGGGGGGAGACATTTTTTCCAGATGAGAAAATTCTCTTCTTTTTCATCACAAGTTCTTTCTCTTCGTCTTGCAATATTAAAAAAATTTTTTCCTCAGAAATTTGCAACAATTTTATTCTCATCTACCAACTTGGCATCTAAAGTTGCATCACTGATATGCATTCAAAATGCCAGAACTCAATGACAATTGGGATATGTTTTGCCCTACTTCAATGCTCATATTTTTTTTTAATATTCTGTGATATTTCATGAACGACATTGTTACGTAATTTTTATTAGCGCAGATAAATATGCAATTCTGTGGATTCTTTTAACACTGAGGACAAAGAATTAATGAAGAAATTCTCAACAAGTTGACATAAAATGTGAGTCAAATTGACTTGACTTGAAATTCTCACTAAATTACCGGAAACTGACAACGATGACAGGTCTCACTCGCTTCTTTCGGTTACCTCAAACTCCGATTCTCGTGAGCCGCATTCGCTGATTGTATGCTCTGTACTTTTTATGCAAAACAGGAAATTACCATTCACAAGAGATGTTTCGTTAGTGTCAGCAATTTTGCCGGGCCAAGTTCTCGGTGTCTCTCTACTTATTCAACAACGAGTTACTCTTTTCCTTTATTCTCATTTTTTCATCATTTTTTCCAACTATCTTCACATTCTTTTTTTTTTCTACTCTACTTTCACTCTACTCTTTTTTGCCTAGCTGTTCTTGTCATCGTGTCGTATATTCTTCAACCCTTTGCAACACTTGCAACATCATCTCTCGCGTCGCATCAACCCCTTTGTTATTCGCACTACGATGCTGTGATTCAAGTGGGTCCGCAATGAGCTACTTCATAAAAATCGCTGGATCGACACGCCAAATCTTTCACAGTAAATTGGCCACGCTTCTTCTGGAAAGACCCTCTGGCGCCATTTCACCCTTTAACCCAATCCACTCAGACTGTCCTTTCACTTTAACCCTTTCATACTCAAAATGCTTGCCATGCATTTCTACAAGAGCTGCGGTATATCGGCAGCCGGACATTGCACCTTTGCCAGATCTCTTATCTACAATCTTCTGTTCATCGAAGCTGATGGGACACTTCCAGATTAGAATTCCACTATCCAGATGATAGAAGTATGACGCTTCGAGATTTTCTAGGATCGTTTTCCAATTCTTCACTTATTTTTTTTGTTCTTGCTGAGACAGACTATCCCGAATAATAGGTTGGAATTTATCTTCGGAGATGGATCCATACGTGTAATGAAGTCAGGGAATTTTTCCATTGTTTTTTGATACGAAGAAACGCGGAATTCTCGTCAATATCCGCGGGAATAACATGGCACACAAACTCAACACTCTCGAGCTGATTAGGATTCGTGATCTAATTTTTACTATAATGTGATCGCATCAGATTGGTGCAGAGGATTCATCACCATCATCTTCATAATTAAGTCGTCAATATATAACATAAACATTGTTATTGTTTCTACCACGACAGTTGATGCAGTCAATAACTTGGCTGTACCAAGTAGGCGAATATTTAATGGTATCATATCTTTCAATTTGTCTATCTCAATTGTGTCTGTAGCATCAGAGTGGAAATTTCCCAGACGTTTCCGTGATTTAATCTCGAGATTTTAACTTTCAGATGAATATTTTATGTGACGGTTTTGCATTTCTCGTGATGGCTTCCATGTAATATGATTGGAATTCAAGAACTAGATTGCCACAGAATAAAACAATTCATTGTCATTCTAGTCTGCTTATAATTAAATTCTTGCTCCGCTTATGACCACTGTCAAAATTTAATTTTTACTAGATCAAATTCAGTGGAGAATCAGAGTAATGAATTTTTTAGTCCTACGCGTGAGTTCAGCTGGGATTCTCACAGAGAAGAGGTGATGAAGAGTCTCTGGCGTTTAATTAAGTACAACATTAAGAAAAGCAGCAAGAAACAAATGAGTTGGTGAGAAGATCACGTCAAAAGACGTTCACAGTTTAGTTCAGATTGGAATAAATTGGTAGTCTCATTTTCGCAATGTCATATTGTTTCAAAGAGGTAGTTGAATCATAGCTATACAGAATTTAATTCCGATCATCTGCTTGACATGTAATATCGACAAAATTTCAGAGTAATTCAATTAGTTCTTTTGCTATGTTTCTCTCAATCGAAAAGAATAATATTCGTATGAGTATGAAATTATGTAAAAAATGGCGCAATGATGATACGTGGAAAATTATGTTTTTTTTTTCAAACGATATCAAGTCTCGAAGTATTTCACATAACGTTTGATCCTGGCCATCGCTTTCATCTGAAATGAGGGTCATTCATGGAATGTCTTTGTGGACATGTTTGAAATTCCTATCATGTCCACATATCTGAAATCAACATTTTGAAATCCCGATATCAAGTGTGAACTTCTCTGTAGTTTCTATTGTTACCAAACAAGTTCATGCATGAACAATTTTTCCTTTGATACGTGAAATGATAACAATTATGTATAAATGTTCATTGAATTATGGTGGAGAAATAAATTTGACTGCACACATATCACGTCTTTTCCAATGATCACATCTGATTCGTCGAAAGGTCTTCGGTATCCCAGAACATCAACAATATAGTTAATTCTCTATTTTTCTGCAGAAAAAAGCAGAACTGATACAAATGCTGTAGGAAAGTTTTTCTTCTCTTTATCATCTCCCTTCTACACTCTCATCTCGAATCCTCATTGCTAAAGATAGACATCACTATCTCACATACTCTTTCTTCCTTCAGGAGTGAATACACTGAGATGAACGAGAGGCAGTTTCCAAGGACTTTATCCTTTGCAGATGCAAGCCGGATGCCAAGAAGATTTCGTTTTCTAACAGAGAAAAACCTCTGTTTTCATTCTACTCCATTTTCATTTTCCATCGAACATTACTAACGATGTAGACAACCTCCTTCACCATTTTCCTCATTTTATCCCTCACTTCCTCAACCTTAAACCTATTCCACACGGCATCCTGCATTTTTTATCGCTTTAGCTGCAGTCGTTCCTCTTAACGGACGTTGAATTCCCTGTTGAGATTGCGACTGACATGCAGGAAGTAGAAATGCAAAAGTCATTGGAAAGGCGACAATATTTATTATCTTTTTTCGACATTTTCTATCGTCATATGTTAATAATAAATATTTCACCATAATGTTGCATGAAAGTAAAGTGATATATTTTTATCTTTCATGGAGCAGAAGAAGGTAAATACATTTGAGATGAGAAGGAGGTTCAAAGTATCTACGTATGTGTACGGTTTGCTCCGTAAACACTTTGTGACATTTCAAAGTATATTTTTAGATATATTTTTCGTTGTCCGAACTCACTCGTGATGACCTAGAAGGATTTTTTTTTTCGTAGTGCAAAATGTCATCCAAACAGAGTTGTAGAAATAAAAAATTTCGTTTTCGTTTTGATTCGAATACAAAACTTCATTCACATGCAGATGTGTACATTGGGGATTACATATTTTTTCGTTGAAGAAAATCACATGTTCGTTAATATGGAAACTAAAGATAGTCTGCAGATCAATGATGCCCCTCATCGGTATTAAAATTATCTGATAAATTTAAAAGCGATGAAGATTCAGAAATTACACAGGCCCACATTCCAAATGATTCCATTAACCTTCCCATCATTATGCGAATAAAAAATGAGAAAAATATATTATTTAAAATAACGATGCATTTGAAGAATTCTTCAGCTCTATACCACATACATATTTGATAGACAATCTCAAACGATTCTCATGCTTGAGTACTTTCCAATTTCCGGCGGAACACTGCCTCCCTCCTGTGGTTTCCGGTATTCTTCACGCTATCTCTTGACCTGCAATGCAACCACTACTAGACGAGGGTGTAATGATAATAAATAACATCGTCGAAAATAAATGCTCACTGCTGGCTTGTGAAGAATTATCTCCAGCTATTTTCTCCATAGCGTTATGTGTGTACTTGTACTTTATATTTTTATGTATATTTGTATAGCTATATGTACTTCCAATGTCACACGGAATATTCGCCATTTATCAGTGCAATATGCACCGTGACGTCAAGTAGCATCGCATTCAACAAGGTTATCTGAAATTTGTAATTTATTATGCGCCAGATGTTTCGTGAGTAAAAGTTATGAGTAGAAGTATATTAATGAACTGTTTTTTTCTTTCTATCATTAAATATAATCTGTTAATAGTGGACATATATACAACCTCAAATTAATCACATGAAAGAAAATTTACATTTTTTATTATATTATTGTCTGATTGTCGGTGATTAGATATTTTCAAAAACACTTTTACTAATTTATTTTTGTTTACATATGTTACGGAATCAAAGTATTTGTTCCACACATTCATAGAATTACTGAAGTGTGATAATGACTTAGTACCTGACAGATCCTAGAATCGATGGGTGAATACCATTACTATTGATAAATTATATATTCCCCAGATTTTTTTAACGGTGTGTAAGAATCGACATTTACCTAAACTCAGAGTCATTTCCTGACGTAAACTAATACGCTTCGCAAATAATATCACACTTGAGAAGTATTAAAGTAAATCATTCACAAATATGTGTTCATAATTCTACAAATCATGTACAGCAGTCAAAAGAGTTTTGATAGAATTCATTGAAAACAAATCCCTATAGGAACAAAAAATGTAATTTTCAGTCAAAATCATTTTGATTTTCGATGCCCTAAAATTCTCTTTTATTCAAATATTGTATTTTCTTATGAATTTATCCAATCTTAAGATCATCCAGCTCATATGAGATATTGGCATATCTAAATAACAAGCAAAATGAAACTAAATACAGCAAATACAGAAATATCCACTCTCATGTTCTAGTTGATATAATTCTAATTATCTTTTTATCAATCCGTGAATAGCTGGGTAGAACAGTTTTGATGTCAGTGTTACAAATTCTGTGAACATGACATGTTAGAATTGAAAGTACTGAAGATCTTTGAAGTTGGTTTAAGATTAAAGAAGAGTTTTCGAGTAACTTGATACATATCGCAGTTTTTTTATTTCCATCACAATAGTTGCATTCGCAGTGAAAATATTTAAATCAAATCACATTTTATCTAATTTCAACCTAATTTTGAACTAATTCAAGTTTCAACTGATTAAATCGAATGAGACTCGATAATGATTGTCCCACAATCCAAAAAACTATTTGAATTAATGTAGTGGAAGAATTTATATGAATCATATTGGAATTAAATTCAATGGAAGAAATTTGTGTTGTCATAAAAATGTAATGAAACAGTGCAAAATCTGTGGACCATAAAAATTTTAGTTGAAGAAAATTTGTGAAAGGCCAATGGCCATACAAAACATGAGTAACTATCGATATACTGATAATGTTCTGACTAAAATGAATTAAGAGAAAAATATAATACGGGGATATCATTCGCGCTCGAATCGGTTTTCACCGGACGAGAACGCATTGCATTAACAATCGTAACTGCACTTCGTTCTCACAATCGCGATGCTTTCCGACAACTTCCTCGTCGAGTTATACTACCAGCGCCGTATTACTGTGCGATAATGAACTTTCGATACTACTGTGGCCCACTACTTGCGCTCGACTAGTCGTCTCTTAGCCATTCTACGAACTCCGACCGATCGTTTACATTCCTCTCTCGTTTTACCTCACTCGTCTTATTTTACCTGTTTTTTCTCTTTTCTTTTTTTCATTGTAATCTTCGTTTATTTCTTTCATTTACACTTTTATTGATGGGAATTCAATACTTACTGTATAACGATTTTCCATACCATTAAACGAAGGAAATTAAATTTTCGCTCTGTATGTACGAAAAAGGGTGAGAATTTCAAGATTTTCTTCCATTTGTTATATATCTGAAATTTTTATTATTATTATTCTTTTTCAATTTATATTGATTATAATGCCATTTGTTCATTCCACTATTCTATTATCAACGCTGCAATGGGTTTTTGTTGTAATTACTTTTGTGAAAAATGTTCTTACACTGCAAAGCTGAGCGAAATTTTTTCTACAGACCATCTCAACACTCTGTCATAAAAGCCCTGTTGAAATTTCATTGAGACAAATAATTAATAATGCTCATTACCTAGATTATGCTCGGTTTGATGCGGTAAATGATAATGAGTCATTGAATATTTCACTTATGAATTTCAGAATTATTTTCTTATGTAAATTTAAATCCGATTAAATCAATACTATTTTCATGTGAAAATTACGCTATCAGATCGTCTACACTTCGAACTATCATCAATCGATTAATAATTCCTTCATTTCTTCAGAATAATAATTTATTAAATGATGTTTATAATTAATCAGCCTTATGAATATTACCCTCGAATTCTTGAGGAAATATTCACATACAGAACATATTAAATAATTGAAGAGAATTACGTCAATGATTATGAAAATGGTATATTAAATAACTGCAATTGTTTTGACTCGCGATTAGTTTATCGCTCGTTATGATGTTATGCGCAGAATTAATCTTTATATTCTACACCAAAATCAGACGAATATTCGAAGCGAACTGCTCAAAGTGAATATTGCCTGTCCAAAGTAAGGTATAAGCAAGAATTGCAATAAGA
>JAPYZH010000426.1:0-56351 GCA_030523085.1 Meteorus colon
TTACAAATGAATCCATTATTCTACTTTTAAAATATCGCCTCGTGTTGTAATTTCTTTTAATTAATATAATTTAAAAATCTATATTCTACATATATATATGTATATGAAATGCGAGAGAGACCTATCAAAAAATCATAAACTGTCACAACAAAATTTACTGAATTAAATTTGTAAGTGAATATGTTGTTACTACCTGCACTTATGCATTAATTGTCATTCATTCTTCTCGCAAATAGCGCATTAACAAACAAAATACCAACATCGAATGCGCTAAAACAAGAGCAAAAAATAATCGCGTGCATAATGCAGAAAATAACGCCATGAATTGAAACAAAAAGTATAGAAATTAAATGGAGAGGAATGAAAAAGAGGGAAAACAGTGTCCGTAGCGGACCTAATTATTAGCAACCTCATTCTAAACGATCTCATAAAAACATCCGGTTCATTAAGCACTTAATGACCTACACCTCACACCATTGATAATTAAGCTCATGGCTTTCCAAGCTTTTTGCTCATCTCAACTTGCTACAATAAATTGATTTATTTCTATCATTCGTTATTTTCAATTTCACTCATATTAAATCCTCTTTTCACAATTGCATCGTGTTCACAAATTTTCTATTCTACCAAAATCATCACACACAAGAACAAAACGTCCACTATTTGTCAACCTCAAATAATTACAACAACAATCCACAAAAAACGAAAAAATCACTTTCCCATAACCAAATATGTAAAACTCCGAACACAATGAAATTAAATCTTTTGTAATAATTCTAAAAGCAGACAAAATAAAAACTAAAAAAGCTTCTTCATTGTTTCACAATCTTTCCACACATACTCATATAATTCCATATCAAAAAAAATAAAAAAAAAACATGGCGACATCATCGTTATCGTTAATTCCACTATGAATTAATTCAACCCCTTCTGTACATACTCTTTGATCTGTATCCTATACATCACGCAGTAAATGCTCAAGCGAACAGAAACGCACCTGCACACTGACATAACCACCCTGCAAGGAATGGAACAACAAGCGTCAGCATAACGACTATGCATATAAAGAGTAAAATAGAAGGAAACAGAAACCAAAGAGATAAATAGAAAAGGGGAAGAAGAAATCTTTAACGACTGATGAAGGGAGATAGAAATGAAAGAGAAGTATAGAAAAGCGAGCATGAACTCATGCGCCATAGCATTTATCAAGCTATTCTACTATCTCAGTCAGCTACTAGTATATTCTCCTTTCCTAATTGGCTATTGCTACTCTCCCTATTCGCCATATTTTTCCCTTTGTCCTCTCAACCACAGATATATTCCTACTATTATCGAATTCAATTCATCTTACATAACCTCCAACTTTATGCATTTATATATATGAATAATATATACAACTGTGTATGAATATCTACAGTGTAAGCAGTGTGGTACAATAATGAGTACTTTAAAGTTGACGTTAAACTTGAGACACAAACCCTTTGCCAACATCAGGCACACTCATTTACCAACGGGTTGACAACGCGCGCAGGGGATATCGAGTATCGAAAGACGAATCAAGAATCAGCGCAACATACAGAGAGAAGAATCTGAGAACACGCGATTTACGTCAGCAGTTTATTATCTAGATCGATTGGCAAAGGATACTAATGGTAGAATATATCTACAGGGCTAGAGAGTGATATTGAAATATATATATGTATTGAAAAAAGAAAAAAAATGTTGGAGATACATAAGGGAGTTCATATCGAGTTCCAATCACTATTGGCTTTGAAGACAGTTCGTTAAATGTTCTATAGTTGGCTCTCTGGTATTTTCACTCCATTGGAATTCTATCTCTCACAAGAGTTCGTTAATTTTTTTTTTTCTTTATATATACTTTGCTTTTTATGTACAAGAACATTTTTATCAGTTTATATTGTGTGCACGTGGATGTTGTTGTGAATGAGTGCAAGCAAGACAATCACACTTAGTATAATGTCGAGGCCATTGTTTCTCGAATAGATTCCAACAATATCACGTCATCGGCTATTGAATATTTTATTTCTCATAAAAATTATGAATCGTGCAATAGTATGAGGGAGATAGAGATGTGAAATTAGTGAGAAAAGTGAAGTGGAAAAGCTGATCGATTGAACGGTTAGAAGTGACCGTAAGATGTTACTGTAAGGATTATTTTTTATGTCGATTATATTTTATGTATACAATTAAGGGGCAAGTGGTGTTGTTTTTTCATTATTCTTCATAGCATCGTTTATGTGTCGTTAACCTCAGAATTGGAGATTTTATAAAGTGTCGAATAAATCTATTCAATTACAGTCACTGTGATTGCACCTGGGAATATGTTAACGTGATTTTTATCTTGCAGCTATTTTCTATCTTTTTTTTTTCTCTACTTCTTTTCTCTACTCTCTTGGAATCTGAACCGGTCGGCATTGAAATTAATATTCTTAGCTCACGGGATATATTTGTAGACACAAATGAATTCGTAGTAGTTTAGTGATGAATAAAATGGAAATACTTGAGGGCATAAAGATGAAAATGGTAAACGAACTTAATGAATTTTCTCATCGAATATCAATGAGACTATATTTATTTCTTAAGCATTCATGAGTATTTATTTTTTTCCTTGACTCAGTGAAATAAAAAAAAATGTGATAAATAAGTACATTACAGTTTCTTGGATACAATTTATAACCATTGGATATGTATGAAAAATAACAACGTCTCAACGTAATGCTACGCTGAATAAATATAATAAATAATTTCTTTATCCTACGTCAAAAGGAATGCAAGAGAAAAATTTAATAACGTCTCTCTTAACTGTCTTGCGGTGCTACAATTTTCGACGCAGCCCGTAAAAAAAGGGTGAAGAATATTAAAAATTAATCCGAGCTTTAACTCAACGCGAGTGAGAAAGATTGTGGGTGAGCTATAAAGAAGGACGAGAAGAGCTAAAATGACAATGAGATAGAGTTTGGATGTTGAAAAGGTTTTTTGTTGAGCAGGACGTCAAGTAAAAACGGACAAGTATATACTGGTTAACGAAGGACACCTAACGAACGTAGGCACAATGGTAACACCCTAACTCGTTCGGTCCACGTGCTTTTCTTCAAACTTCATTCCCAAACTCATTCTATTGTATATTTCGTCATACAATTGTCTCTTCATATATAAATCAGCGTTGTTTCATGATCGATTGTTCATTCCTTTTCTAGAGTTTGAGACTGAGAGAAAATGAAATTCAATGCCCCTACGCTTTATCATCCCTATTTTCATTTCCTCTTGAGCACCCCATGCAGATCAATCATCTTTCAAAACTTTATCACGCCAAACACTAATAATCCCTGATTCAAAAGTTATGAATACATTTCTTAGAATGATATTCAGTTAATTCTATAGAAAAGTAAATTATGGAATTTGAAGAGTAAAAAATTTTGACATAGTTCAATCACCAGACGGAAAATGTGAATAAAATTTGAATTTTTAATTCACTTTTCCATGAAATAATATTTATTTAGGATGAACGAAGAGATGTTGAATTAAGAGAAGTTCATTGACAATTTTCATGGTAAGGATATAAAGTTGAAAGTAAACTTTGTAACACGGATACGACAGTTTGGAAATGAATATTTGAATATGGAAAAGGTCTTAAGATGTTCATCTTTATTAACAAATAAATGAAAAAATAATTGACGAGTTTTTCCATTGACAAAAACGACATTTGCACATAAAGTAACAATACCTTAAATACGAATAATTAATTGTGCATACTTTAAAACAAAATGGTATTTTAGGTCAAGATTTCACCAAGAAAATCGTCTTTGACAAAAATTCACATAACAAAATTCCAAAAAATTAGGACAAGGAAACGAAACACAATCTCATCTTCACAAAAACAAAAATGACAAATACAAAATTCTGCTCACACAAAAAGCTAAAAATCCCCATCTCATAAAATATATCGCATTTCACTAGCATCTCCTCCAAATTCAAAGGATCTTCATTATCACCCCAGAAACGCAACTAATAAAAATGACTAATTACATATTTTACAAGAACAAATTGAATATCACTTTCTTCTACGCCAACTCACTAACTGGATCCATTTTCCACAATTACTTTGAAGTATTTTTCAACGAAAGATGTACGACACTCAGATTGTGAAGAAAATGGACTCGTTATATTCATGTCTGTGGCGTGTGACCCTCCAGGGCATTTCGTAATACGAGAGTCTTCGGGTAATGAGGTTACAAGGGAGGCTTACAAGAGCGTTATCACGCGACGCGTTGTCAGGCGATGGTTTTTAAGAGGGTGATGCTGCATAGAAACGAACACGCAGTGGGTGCTCAAGTAGAGAAAGTGGTGACAAGCAGCCCCCACGGCGCAACTACATCATCCCCGCACTCTTTCCCACCCCCGTCTGTCTCTAATGTGCGTGTTCACCGCCCCATTTTACTAGAATATTCAGCGCTGTGGCGAATAAGCTGCGTCGCATGCGTTTGAATCCAAAGGGGACCTGTATTAATTGGCTTCCAATGTATATACCTCAAAATATAATAACCCTTCCTAAGCGAAACGTTGTGTGCACATTTATATATATAAAAGGGAATGATAAAGCGTCGCGAACGAAAAACTTTATGTATTATTTTTTATCTCTACTATTTTCCACGCTTTCACCCTTCTCTATGTGCAACTTGATAGGATTTATCTCCAATATACCAATGCCTTGCTCTGCTAAATCCGCGAAAATTAAGGGATCAAACTGGGGGATTATGGGATACGTATATATATGCAATGCGGTTGAAATTCCCTATCAAAGATCATCCGATTCTTTATAACCATAGGAATGAATTTATGAAACATTTAAACGTAATAAGAGAGTTATTTCTTTATTCTTTGAAGAAAAAATTCGATTCTTTCATTAGTTTTATTTTTCAGTCAATAAAATTTCACGATTTACTGTCCAATCAATCATGGGATATGAACAAATCATTGTGGAACATTTGCATTTTTTAATTCGACAAATGATTAATATAAAATTGCTCAATCTTATTGCGAAAAGCAAATGGGATATTCTTGGCTCGAGTTTCTTAACGGGAAACATTATTCCTATATTTCTAAAGCCTGTATGATGCATTGAAGCGGAAATAAAAATATTGTCTGAATGTTCTCTTTGGCTAGAATCTTCAAACAAACTCACGAGCCGAGACAGATTTCGAATTTCACTTTCCGGACACTATTCAAGCTTTCCATATATCATTATTGTTTTTCGTGGCAATAATCAAGTAGTGAATCCAATTCAAACTTTCTTTCAATCAGGATTGATGTGAAATAAATCCACAGTCATTGATCTGATAAAAATTTTGATCTCGACCTGGATCTAATTGCTATTACACTTAAATAATTGATATTTGTTAACAACTTGTTTGTAAATATTTTGTTTGTATATACATACTCTATATATCTATAAACGTATTCTCACAAAGAAATAATTTAAGTTCACTACAAATTCAACAAGCAAAAGCAGACTTCAGGTGTAACCTAAACCAATTTTTTTTCAATCCAGGATTCAAGTCAGATCTTAGAAATAGAAAAATTCGTAACATCATAAAGTCATAAGGAAAGACTACACTGTACTGTTGTTTTTGTATCCACAAACTTGACCAACTATAATTAATCCTACTGTTCATCTCATACCAAACTAAATAAACATTAACTCATATCAATCTCTGATAATCCAATAATCTCATCATTAATTGATAAATGTACATAAAACAAAGATCATACTATTTAATATTGAATCATCCCCATTCTAGTTTAATATCACTCTTTATACTCATTCAAAATCTCGAATGAGAATTTTATGTCGATAGAGCAGAAAAATATCTTAGAAATATGGAAGAATAAATCGAAAGTCATAATTTATCTCTCCCTGTAAAAATCATACAATCCAGGGGCTTCTAAAATACCCCCCCCCCCCCCCTTCCCCTTCCCCCAAATATTGTTAAACCATTATAAGATTATATTTGATATATGATACACCAAGAAATTTTACAATAATTAAACAAACTTTTTAAGTCTATTGTAATTTTATTTTCCTCATGACGGAGTCAACAAGATTACGAGTAGAATTGGGGTGTTAAGGGGGTTTTACTAACGGGGAAGCGAACGCATCAGAGAACGCTTGCGATATAATTGGCCGGATCAACGCGAGGGCGTGATGGTAACATAACAGAGAGGGTGGCAACAGTGTCAGTACATATACATACGTATACATGAAAGTTTTCTTTCACCCTCAACTTGCATGATGCCTTTTTTCTCGCAGGATGCGTCTAGACTTTTTTAATTTCCACCACGTCATCCTTCTTGCGCACACGCGGTACACAAGTGCAATATATATCCAGTAATTTCTTCGTGAATTCTTGCCATCTCTCAACTCACTACTTACATACATATATATACAATTCTCTACCCTACCTCAACTGTCGCTCGTCAAGAAAAAGAAATTGAAAGCAAAAAAAAAAAAAGAAAGTCCTTCACAACTTCTACAACTAATAACTTTCAATGTGAGAACGAAACGCAATAATATATTTGATGCTTCTACAAAATTAAAAATGATTGCCTCAAATAAAAATGAATTCAAGTTTAATACCAATGTATCTATTCCATCAAAAATAATTCGCTCGTCAATCAAATTATCATTAATAAACATCATTCAGTTCTTAGTTGTATTTAATATCCTATTTTTCAGCCAGACATTTTGTGCAATTACTTTACTCATTCTATTGAGAACTATATATTAACTTTTTCTTCTATTTCTGTTTACGCGCGGCCCTCGCCTTGGCCGGTTTCACACTAAACGATGGATCCATCAACGTTGATTGCGGAGTTTCTTACACAAGTGAAACACAACAACAAGAGGGCACATCCGGTGCTCAAGGCCACGACGCAAGACAAATTAGTTGTCTGTTATTACAACGACGACGACGACGACGACGATACTGAAGATGAGAACGACAGGGAAGTGAGAGAGTGTCGTTAACTCTTGGCCAAGGGGCTGAAGCAGAAGAACGTGGAGTGCTCGTGTTTCTATATTCACCAAGAGTAAGTGAGGATGAGAAAGGGTAAGAGGGCAAAGCGAGAATGGAGAATGGGCAAGAGGAATATAATGGAAGCATGGTGGTGGTGGTGCAGCTTCCATTCGGTGGATGCAACAAGCAAAGCTTCAGGCTATGACGCCAACGAGACTTTCAACGGAAACCTTGACTGCTGAACGACTAATAATATTACCCTACACGAGCAGCGATCATCATCCCCTTCGCACTATTCTGCCACTCTCCCTTTTGCATCTTCCCATCCTAAACTCTCTGATGATGACGCGCCCTTCGCCCCACCATAATTCCCAGTCTATTCCCCTTAATTCTACGGAGCGACACCTAATTATCGGGAAATTCCACCGCAAGCATAACACCGAAACTACCAAAATCCCTTATAAGGTACTTCATCCTCTCGTCGCTTCAACCCTCTAACCCCACCCACACAATTCTCTGTGAAATACACAGCGAAAATTTACGTCATCCAAGATTTATGTTCAACCCCTGAAAGGTATGTCAAAGCTGAGAATGAAAATTTCCTACTCTGAATGTGTTCATATTTATAAAGAGCAGAGTGAAGAGACGCAGAATAAATTGATGGTGATGTAATGGAATTTTATGAGAATTTATAGTGCCACGATCGCTTTGAGTTCATATATTATGATAATATTATTCAATTATTTAATAAAACTCGGCAAAGGAAAAATAAATACGCAAAAAAAAAGGAGTTTAAATGATAATTCACTGTTGTATAGAATATTTACGATTTGTTTGTTTTCTTGTTTCTCTGTATTTCTTGAAGGTGAAATATCAAATAAAAACTGTTTATATCACGAGTTTTGTTTCTTTCGTGTGTGTTTATATCGAGGAAGACATTAATAGTTGTTATATCGCGTGTGAATCAATCCCACGTTATGATGTCATTATACACATTCATATTTATTTTGATGGAAATAGTAGACATGAATTGTCATGATATAATACATTTTTCACTCTTCCTGGCATTCAATCAAGTCATCGATTTTTATTATTCGATTTATTCTTAGTTATACCAAGAATTATAATGGCAATTGTTCATTATTATACTTCAGCACGACAATAGCCATTAATAATACAAATGAAATGTGTGTTCAATGCGTTCAACAAACATTACAATTACAATACCAGACAACCGGATAAATAAAAAAAATATAAAAATTGACTTAACAAGTATTTATACAGTCTGAATATAAATTCGACAAAAGTATATTTCTAATTGATATAAAAGCAAGCAATTAATCATCGACAAAATGAAAGAAGAAAAAAAAATTGAAAAATGAGAACAGTTTACAATTTTTTTTCTCATTTCCTCTTTTTTTTTTCATTATTTAGCACTCACCTTATAAATGCCGTCAACCAGCTTCGTGAGCTCCTCAGTCTCCATGATTTCTCCAATCACTTTCGCCTCGACGTAAAACAACTTGCACTCTCTTCAATGATCTAATAACCCCGACACCGTTAGTCAGAACAAAAACCACTTGTTACTGTATTTATTTATTATTTCCTCTTCTCTCGTTTTACTTTACCGTAGTGCTCATATTTTTTTTAATCACCAAACACTTCACGCGGAAGGAAAATGGAAGACAAAGTAATAAAGTAAAATAATAATTAAAAAATCACTAAAGTTTTACTTGTGTTTGCACACCACTGTTTTCAACGCACTCGCGATGTTACTCAATCGATTGTCTTTCACGATCTACTGTTTATTATCAGCGTTGTCGTCGTGACAGAAATGTCCCCCCCACTCGCGAAAATATTCGCCAGCGAGGTGACGTTGGAATCCTGTACAACAGATAAAATATAGACATTGCATTAGCATATTAAAAAGAAATCAATTATAATTATTACATATTTTCATATTTTATTTCTTCTTACACCTATTATTAATATTTTTTCTTTCTTCTATTTCATACTCTTTATGCAACAAGAGAGATATATAAATAGAATACTTTCATTCTGTTAATATTACGACAGAATATAAATGATAAAATTACGATTATGAATTCATAAATGATCAAATTATTGTTTTATATCATTTCTTTCTCGTAATTTATCTTCGTTTCTCTTCTCGAAAAAAAGGTCACATTGTAATAGAAATGTATAAATTGTTTAATGTGAAATATCTCAGTTTTGATTCCTCACAACTTTGTAAATCATATCGCACACCCTATATATATATAGACACTTTGAAAGCCGTGATCAGCTCTATATAAAAGTGACTACTCTCAAAGCATTACTCACGGCAGTGCAACGTGAGGTCACGTTTTACAGGCTATCTACTTTCATTCTTGAAGGACATCTACTATGCGCTAGATTTTGTATAGATCGTAGAGTACAGGAAATAATTCAGTCTCAAACAACTGAGAAATAACAATAACGTACATTAAAATTTAAACGACTATAAATACGTATAATTTATTGTTTTTCTTAAACTATAAAAATTATAACGAGAATCCCTGATATTATAATCGTTTTGGACGACAAAAAAAATTTGGAATAAATTGTCTGAATATATTTCTGCTTTTGCATATAATTTATATATTTTTAAACACTGAATTTATTTCGAAAATAATGTGTTATACGATAGCGATAAATTTTTTATTGTGAAAATATGATTTGATGAGACAAAACAAGGAATTCAATAGCCAGAGGGTAAATGGCAAACTAGAAAAGAATCTGGTGGAAAAAAGTGGTAACACAACGTTCGACCGAGACATCACAACTTGGAACGAGAGTGATTTCATGTCTTTTCTCGTCTGCCCCTTCTCTACTACACTTTGTTGCTTATCGTTCTGTTTTCCTCCTGCCTTCTACAACTGACATATATAGATCTCATTGTCGATGTCAAGACTGACGAGTTTACTTTCATCTGAGTCTATCAGTTTATACTTTCATCCAGGAAATTCAAACTGGTCGCTTGTTGTGACAAGTTTTTTTTCCATTTGCAATTGACAAACATTCTTTTCATTATCATTTTCTCTTTGTATATTTTATTACTGCCATCTGCATTTCTTTTCTTCTTTGAAAATCGACAAAATCATTTTATTAAGCAACAAATTATTTACTAAACAATCCTGAAATTGATTTTTACACTTGAAATATTTTTTCATTATGAATGAATAGATACTAATTCATCAACTAAAACTGAATATGATGTATAATTTCTTAGTAATAAATAAGTATCTATAAAATTCGTGAATTAATACATAGTCGAGAACAATTTCCGAAGAATAATGCAAAACGAACAATAAAATTAGTATACCAAATTTTCATAATGATATTACAGTGTAATTTTCTCAAAATAAAAATAAAAAGGATGCAAGCTACATCTCTAAAAAACGAAAATTGTACGTCACAGACGCATTAAGCATACGTGAAAATAGAAAATCCAATTATTCACTGTCTAATGAGAACGAAATATCGCCATGGGGTAAACTCGCATAATAATGAATGAAAGACCGTGCAGCAGACCATTATCACCTGATTAACGCGGGAACGTTTGACAACGTCGTGTGAAAACAAAATTCAAGAATGCATCTCATTAATAACGACAATTTTTTCCCCTTCAAATTGTAGTTAAACAATTCAAATAAAATTGAAGTTAAAAATTGTTAATATCACAAAAGTATTTAAAATAAAAATAATTCCAATACATTTTCTAACAAATAAACTTAAACCATAATCAAAGGCTATTTGTTCCCCTCAGCTCTTCCAAAAAAGTAAAAAAATAATATGAGTAAAAAAAAAGAGTAAACTCTTGTGGTTCAAAGATGATACGAAAAATGTCACGAACTGACGTTCCACCGCGCATTCTCAATGCTCTCGCGAGTTACACGACTCTTGCATTACCCTCCTTCTATTACGCCCTCTACGTCGAAGGAGATAAGCGACATGAGAAAGCAAAGAAGGAGGACTGGCATAGGGCACAGGCACGTGACAAGTCCTCGACACCATAAGGCAGCTCTTTACTGCAACTCTCTTTGTCTACTTCACTCTATCTCTTCTCCTCTCCAACTCATCTCACCCTCCTAGCCTTTCTCTTTCGTACCCACTCCATAGCAAAAAGGACTCGAGTGTCGAGTGCAAAAGTAAACAGTCAGTATAAGCTCACACAAGGAAATGAGAAAATTGTCTACTATTTGGAATAGTATTGATCTGTTATTTTGGGTGAAAGAAATTCATCTGTTCTTTGCTTTCAATTCATATATAAACATATAAAAATAATATTATTCATCAAACCATTTATTTTTGTAATGAAATTGCTAGAGAAATCATGCACGATAATTTTCAATATAAAAATTCAGATGTTGAATTGTAAATCAATGATAGATAAATTTATAATCTATGTTAATTGTCGTCTGTTGGCTTTCATAAATTTATTCATTTAATCGCGCACTTCCGTATCATATAGACATGTTTAAACGGTAATCATATCTTTCACTGTAAATCGATATAATAGTGACAGCGTAAGAGTAATATGCACATTGATACAATGTCCACAGTAATATTGCAAGAATACGATAAAAATTTAAATATCATAAATATTTATTAAAGTATATAAATGGCATATTTTATTTTTATAAAATGAATTAAACCGGTAACACTTGCAATCATTTGAACTATGTTCACGTAATAACTTGAAAGATAATAATAATGTTAATAAGAATACTTGTAAGACTAAATTATTGAATAAAAATATTCTTCAAAAATATAAACCGTTATTTAAAATTTGTATTTGAATTATTGTGCATTCAAATTGGGAGGACCCGCAGATCGTGAACGAAAAAAAAAAAGAAACAAATATACATTTTCAAGGGAAGAGTGAAAAATAGATAACAAAAAAGTATTAACACACTGCGGCAATGGTGGTGGATCTAACGCGGCAATTAACTTTCGCGTGAAAATCCGATAAAACTCGCGTATATTGCACGAGGACTATTCCACCGTCATTGGTGTGTGAGAAAGGTTGGCACCGAGAAGGAATGTGGAACAAATTTGCCGGTTCATGCGCGAGGAAAACTCCCGTTGCGTTCCACCCAATCCCTCACTACACTTCTCCTTTTTTTTTTCTCTATCGTTGTTTCCCTTTTTTTACATTTGTTCCCTACATTTTTCTCCATTTTTTTTATTATCTCCAATTCCATTTTACTGTCTCTTAGAAAAAAATAAAAAAATATATATCGTCACATTTCAATTTCTACATCTACTGCAGTTCATTTCTTTTTTACTCTATTTTTTTTCCTCATTTTACATTGTCATTAAATTCAAATGTATAACAGTTTATAACAATCCATTGTTATATTTGTTATTCAACATAAAAG
Organism: Meteorus colon; assembly: GCA_030523085.1. Lineage (NCBI taxonomy): Eukaryota > Metazoa > Arthropoda > Insecta > Hymenoptera > Braconidae > Meteorus > Meteorus colon. Next base: position 12,458 of record JAPYZH010000426.1, read on the forward strand.
CAATAATTATCAGAGAAAAACTGTTGGTGAATAAAAAAAACTGAAGAAATACTTTACAATACAGTTAATAACAATACAAATTTTCATTATAATATAAACGACAATAAAAATATTATTAATAATCACGGTTAATATGTTTATTAAAGTAGTTTCTGTTTGGGACATAATTTATGTATGCACGATTAAGTCTGGGGCGCACACACATTGAAATCAGAACTTAAGATGCTGTGGAATGTCGTTATACCACCTCGCACTCATACTTATAACGGTAACGGGGTGAACCTTCTGATATCCTACAGGCAAACCACACAACTGACCTGTGTGTATTGCACCTGTACAATCAAGATAATACTACTGGATTTTTATGCAATGGAAAAAAAAAGAGTAAAATAATAATGCAGGAAGCAGAACATTAACTTCTTATTTGTAGATCAAAACATCATTAAATAAACGAAGATTCAATATATTTAGCTTCTCATTCTCTTTATCCCCATTAACTTCTTACGATAAGTACTAAGCAATATCTATTTCTATTTTTATTATTCATTACTACATTATTAAATTTTTCTTTTCGTTTTCTTTTCTCATCGACGATTTGTATGTCACAAACGATCTAAAGAAAACGGAATCAATTGTGTTCCTCTATCTAACGGATAAGAAATTTTTTAACCGTCAGTCTTTTACTATCGAGATATCCCATGAACATTATTCGACATTTAGAAAATCCCACTTGTCTAAGAAATCTCCAATACTTTTTCTCCACCTATTTTACTCTATTTTTCTTTGTTCTTTACCAAATAAATTCTCGAATGTAGCGCAATAAAATGAGATCATTTTTCTTTTCAACTCGTTCATATTCTCTTTTATTCAGAAACAAAAAATAAATGAGATCTTCAATATTATCTCTATGAAAATAATTAAATCTTACACTCTATCTCAATTGTTCAATATTTCCTTTATTCATCTCTTTTATCACCAATAAAATGTTTCTCTTTTCATATACGCGTTTCGAATGCGAAATATCATTTCTCGTTTGTTTTCAAGTGGATTCACGTATACGTGACAGCAGGAGGAAACAGCGATTCAAGATCAGACGCACATTTGTAGCATTATACATATATGCAATTCAACAAACGTGCAGGCAATTTTCCACTGCTTTGAATTCTCTTTCGCCTCCCGCAGGCCTCATCTCTTTTGGTGTATCACAAAACTCACAAAGAGATAAACAAAAAAATAAAACTTTTAAAAAGACAAAAACAAAAAGAATTAAATAAAAGTGAACAAAAAATGTTAAAAAAATCTAAATTAAAAATAAAATCACCGCAATAGCCACTGTATATTTGCATGAATTCAACTCTGAATGCAGTGAAACTTTACATAAAGGAGAAAAGTTTGTTTAACAAGAAGTGAGTTTGTCTATAGATATATCGAGAAGTGAAAGAGAATGGAAAGATCGGGTTTGAGAATTGAAATTACAATATCCCTTCACGTTGTGTATCCGTTTATCACGTTCGTTCCGGTTTCAAGAGATGCGAGGATAACACCATGGTGGCACGAGCCACGCTATTGCGGTTTTCCTCCTCTATGTACATCTATTCCTCTTCCCTAGATATATATGAATGTATATATATATACACGTATGTATCGCGTCAGCAGTCCCAACACTTGACAAACAACAAACATATCTAATCACAAAGCTAACGAGCGCCAAAATATTAACTGAAATCTAGTATTACTTCACATGCCAAATTGTCTCAATCCTTATTAAATCACCGAGCATAAAAACAAATTTAATTTTCTCAACCACTCACTATTCAAAATCATATTCCAGTCATTGATTAATTAATCATTAAATTATATTTTTTCTTATGAGTTGCAAGAAATTTTTATTGTTTCTTATACTACAAAAATTGATGATTCATCAACTTACTTTTACCTTTTCTTTTTTTATTTACTATATTCAATTCGCCAGATAAAATGATAAGATTACGGTATCTGCTAACGAAAAGCAAAAAAAAAGGTTTGAGAAGATATATCCTGATGCTGCCACGTCGCGTTTTATACCTACGATCCACTTTCAAGATATCATTTGTGTAGCTATGAATGTATGAATATATATATACATATATCTGTAAGTACATGATTATGCTCGCATCGACGCAACCACGACTGCAGATATTTGTATAATGAGATGCCAACTCTTCTCGTCAATGAAGGAACCGCCAGTTACGAGTGCAATTCCTTTAATTATATATATTTAAAGGCAAATAAAAGAGCGAAAAGTCTATCTGAATTTGTTTTATTTTTCTCAATTAATTTTTTCCTATTTTTCTCTTTACTATTTGCTTGTACCAATTACCGTTCACTATGCTGATACTTTAGATGCTAGTTAGGTCGTTACCACACGCGAGTATTCAAGTCGCCGCATTGAAGTATACTATAATGTAACTATTTATTTATAAGAAAAAATATAAGGAATAAAATTAAATAAAAAATTGAGGAGAGTGAATGGTAAATCGAAAAAAAAAATGAATATCCACTCTATGATATTTCGTTTGTTCATGAAGAGTTATTTTTTTTTTGTTAGTTTAATTTACGAGTCTTTGATTATTTGTTATCAATGATTAAAGTGAGATAATAACTTGTTGGTAAAGAGTGTTTGGAAAATACAGACATCTGGAGTTTGCCAAACGTATAAATGACCACGGGGAACGCCTTAATTAGTGGAAAATGTAGAGAAAGCGTGAGCTCAGAGGGAGTGAGAATAACCACGAGCAACGACACGATTCACCCGGGTCGTAGAAACTTTTGAAATAATCATAACTTCATACAACAAAACGCGATGGAATATTCCAACCAAGTGTGAGATGTTATATAGATGAACAATTCTGACCGTTAGAGCAACACAACAACCCCTTAAAACTATGTATGCATCACTTAATTCTTCACCTACATCAAGTAATCAAAAGTAATTCAATTTAACTGCCAAATTTTTATTTTAACTTTATCGCAAATAAATGAAACATCACAAAACACATGAATGCACCTTAACGAAAACTAAAGAGAAAATTAGTGTGAAATACTACATTGACAACTCACCGAGTCTATTGAACGAAACTTTCTCTCACGTTGACAGAATCAATCTCCAAACACTTTAAAGAACATCGCGATTATTGAAGAAAAAAAATTTAATATTAATGAAGACAAAGGAGAAACAAAACTGTCATAAATTCTCCAGAGTTCACCTCGATAACTTTTCGTCAATTGAACAAAATTCTTTTTTTTTTTCGCAGGTTCAAAAAATTATCTACGCAACACGCGCTCACAATACGACACCGTGTACTTCTATGAATGAACAAACGGTCTGAGGCCACCTTCCGTCGAGAAGCGCGCAAAGCGACTGAACCAACCAAGTTCCGAGTTGAACGCTGAAAGCAGCAGTAGTGAGTGAGCGTGAGCAAGCGAATGAGTGTCTGAGCCTGACTGGCGCACCCGCTCTCATGAGGCTTCAATTCCAGGTCGATCATTGACCAAATTCCACAATCAACATCTTTATCTCATAAATATAAAAATGATTTTTATCATCATTGTCCCTAATTTAAAACCTCCTGAACTTTAAGAGAAAAAATATTTTTCACCACATCCAACCATAAATTAAGAGAGAAAATCCTCCGCGTTTTGTAGCGAAGAAAACCCTCTTTATTCTCAATGTCTCAGAATTTGTGAACAAATAATGAAAAATAATTATAAAAAAAAAAGACGAAGTCACCCTAAGTTGATGGAGATGAACGAGAAGGAAAACTGGAAATGTTTGTTAGTAAAATAATGAACAAATAATGAAGACTCACTCACAATTTCACGTTGGTCCATTAACGACAATGTCAATCTTCACTTTATGTGATGTCCGGATGTTTTCTCTCAACCGGTCGTGAGCCAAAGGCGACCTTGATTCTGGCCTCAAGCGCCACATTCCATTGGGACTCGATAAACATTCGTTCACCATGAATACGACGTTTGGATTTTTTTTCTATCCATTCTTCCTTTTCTTCTTTTTTTTTCTCGCACCAACCAATTCACACAACAATCTTATCCACATGTCTTCCATACCTGCAAATAAAAATATTTCCAAACACATAAATCACATATAGCATCCAATACATGAATATATTTTTGATAAAACAATAACAATAAAAATAAAATAATTCATTTGAACAGTAAGTCATATATTTTTATGATTATTGTTCACATATTTTTCTATTTGATATTTTCAATACATGAAAAACAATATTTTTTCCAGATAAATTTGACACGCAAAGCAATCTTAAATTTCCTGTCAGAGCTACCATTGTTTCACCCCCTGAAACCTATACACATAGAAACCGTATAACGTACCCGAAATAAATCTCTTGCAGGAAGAGGCGTGAGATCTTTTCCCAAGCATCGACGATATTCTTACGTACATTACTTATATATACTTCCTACGTGACCTAGAGCTCTTTTGAATTATCGAGTATCTCAACTTGTTCGTAATCTTGGATTCTAATTCAATGCACCTAAAATATTGAACGAACTGTGGTAAAGTTGATATATCTATATTCATTTTTACGAGCAAGAAAAACGCTGAATAAAACTGCATCAGTTGGTGATTTCGATTCCACTCAAGTATATCATACAAAGTCAATTCACAGGTGTGAAAGATGAAAAAACACATAAATAAAAAATTCTCCCTAACAGCCTATCAATTTCATTTTCATATCTAGAAAATAAGCAAAAAAAAAATATTACCTACAATTTTTCACATGAATAAACACGAAATATTCACCAGAAATAAATATTTATAAATATTTCCAATCCACTGCATTCACAATTTCTACGTATCTATCTATTCATATTTATATAAATATATATCTCATACTTTCAAATATTATCCTTCCAAATGACAAATAAAAAATGAAAAAATGGATCAATAAATGACAGTAAAATAAAACCGATACTTTGTCCAATGAAAATAAATATACATTCATGTATATACACGTCCACATCCTGGCTCACATCGTGACTGCAAAAATTAATTTGTGTCATATAAATTGAGTAGTATTACCAGAAAATGAAAAAAAGAAGGAAAAAATATAGATTAATACACTAAACGAAAGAAAAAAACAAAAAGTTATATACAAATACAAACTCTATATCTGCCTCTCTAATATTGTGGTACTTTATTTTCACTGTCGAACATCAACGAATGAAAATCTGCTTTAGAGCATCCATGAATACCCGTGCATTTAGCATGTGCACACGAGCGCAGGGTTTATCCTGTATTTCGCTTATATATGACTATACACTACTACCTCGCATTGCCGTTGCGTCAAATGAATTTACGCTTGGTGGTAGTTTGCAGGCGCTTCCAACCCTACACTACATATAACCCAACCTACTTACTCATAAATACATATACATAAATATACACATAGATATTTATTTATATATGTACTATACAATGTTGGAAATGCAGTCGCCCACTCACGTCCTTCATTTTCCCCACAAATTGCCCCAACATTTTCCCCATTCCTTCAAATTATTCTCTTCCTTTCTCTCGCTCTCCCTCTTTCACAACCAACGAAGTCACTTTCCACCCAATCTCTCTCACTCCAACCGCCCTTAATGCAACTCTACTAGTGAAAGTATAGCACACCGCGTCGCTCTTTGAGTTGCCGAGACACCGCGAGAACTCGCCGACGCTTTTTCAATTTTAACGGGTTAAAAGGGAGTAAACGACACCGAGTGCTGAGAGTGCAACTTTCCACTGTTCCCTCAATTCTCTCGCTCTCTCCTTTCTCTCTTGTGCACTATTTCTTTCTTCTACCAATGCTTCAAGTAAGCGAAGCACAAGAGTATAGCGATAGTGGTTAAACGGAGGAAAAAAATAAAGGACGAGAAAAAAAAATTCGAGTCTGAGTGAATGCGAACGAATGAGCGCGAAAACCCTAAAAGTCCTCCATCTATAAGTGGTCGTATCCCACCACAGGGAAGGAGGAAAACAGAGAGAAAAAATAAGGTGGAATTGAATATAGAGCAATGGGGCTAATGCCCCATGTGTAAATCCTGGGACTTAAATACATTTTGAGGGCGTTCGAAACGAAGGTGAAATCTTCATTGAGTGTTAAATTAACTTTCAGATTTGAACCCTCATAACATTGAGTATATTATTTTTTTCTACTCTCATTTTTTTCATTTTAAAACTTTCCTTGAGTGTTAATTATTGAAATGAAATCGTATAACTCGCAGTTATAATACTAATCATAATAACATGAGAACTTGAGAGTAAACTCAATTGTCTGATAATTAATAGCTATGAATCACGTTTGAGAATTTTATTACTTGAATTTTTTTTCAATTCTACTTTTTTTTATTCACAACTTCCTGTAAAAAGTTTGGTGTAATAATAAGGAAAAAAGTGAAAAAAACAAAAAATCCCGAGTGGGAGAATGAAACCGGAAAAGGAAAAATAAATATTCCACTACCACAAAAATTATCATTCAAATCGACTTTGTCTACTACTTTGACCCAGTATAAATTCACCCTATTTTCAAAACTCCCTCTATCCAATATATAAAACCATCTATCGTATATTATCGGCAACTATCCGTACACAAATACCCACAAACACATGTGAAATTATTGCGCCAAAGTGTCGTCACAGATGAACCATAAAAATTCGCAGACGGTCCGCAGTCAGACGTATGAACTTTTTCCTTGCGGTTGAACACACAAAAATGCATTCTTTCGTGTTAAATATTTCAAATGCGAATATCACGCGTGTGTGCACTGCAACAAATGAACAAATATTTAATCAAGCACATGAATTTTTGTATACATACAAGAGATTTTTAAATCTGCAACACACAGTCGAAGATGAAATAAATTTAAACGCGGAATATTGCGGTGCATTGACTAAAAAGAAAAAGAAAATTTAAAAAAACACTTCCTAAAAAAATTCGGATACTCCGTAAATTCACGTATGCTCCGTATCTATACCGATAATAAACTGTTCATTATATACCTATACACACTTATATATATCAACCTATATAACTATGTAACTATTATACGCGATATAACTATAGCAAAGCGTGTACTGTGTCCTGTAGTTTCGAGAATGGAAGCGATGAAAACTCTCGTAAAGGTGATCGATGAGCTCCCACGGGAACTGGTGTGATACCGAACCACTGCCACTATAATCTCCTCTCTTTCTCCTCTCCAACACTCCATTCCCCTTTTTCGTACTCATCTGCCCATTCCCCCTCGATTGTCTTCTTCACCTCTCGTCCCACAGCTAACATTAACGACCATTGAAAAACCAAAAACTTCCAGTATATATACTGCTATAACAAAACGAGTTAATGATCATGAAGTGCAGACTCTAACAAACGATAGTCACAAATAAAAATCAATAAGTCAAAAAAGTATTTTATATCAACCGTAAAAGATATGGAAGAAAATTTTTTTTTTCTTCGAGGTCAGTAAAGTTATAAGCAAAACTAATTTGGACATGTTCAGAACTTCAATAATTGTATGAGATGATGCTAACACGAAGTCTGTTTTATTGCAAACGAGAATTTCCGACCAGCGACGAAATCAAATTCAAACATCACATGGTGAATTTCCAACTTTATTTTCTGATATGGAAATTTACTAATGATCAACTTTTCCCATAAACCAAAACTATGAAAAATAATTATTATCGATAAAATTTGGAGTAATATCGAAACGTCATACGAAGTTTTAATGAACGTACTTAATAATCCGCGAATTATCCGTAGGAATCAGAGCTATTTATTGTCAATATATCAAACAGAATTATTCCCTAGTTATTTTTATAATAACCATTATAATATTCATTCATACTTTTGCAATATGGTGGAAACAAAAGAAAAATACGACTAATTTTTATTTTTTGCCATTGCGCATGGTAATCAATTCAATTCATTCTTCTTCCACGTCATATTGTATCGGCAACTTCATGAGAATGACCCCATTGATATAAAATCACCGCCGTGATTACAAAACGTCAAGCGGGAAAACAATTACGTGTTTATAACCACCAAAACGCCACCCCTTAACACACAGACCAACACATACGTTTGGACGTTTAGATCTTTACTCTCATGGCAGCCGGGCCCAGTGGAACCACGTGCCAGTGACAGCACCAGTGATGGATACTACGCACCACCCGTGTCACAATCAACTCCCTCCGCAGTGCCCCCCACAAAAACCTTTCGTCTCCTCATTCCATCACTTCCTTCTGTATATATCGAGCGACTAAAAACACCCTCAGCATTCCACTCACGCAATATTTCACACCCTCTATATCTGCTTTTACGCAACAATACAACAAGTCTTTTATTTCAGTTCCTATCATTCTTCTTGTTTGTTTTTATTTTTCTTTACCTTCTGCTTCAATAAGAAACCCCACATTCAACATCTTCGAGAAGGAAAAAAGCGAAGACATAACAAAAAAACAAAAGTATAGAAAAATGCCGACGCACACGTGGTGTCACTGAAACTCGTTGATGCGCGTGACGATCGAAAGAAATAGAAGGAAGAACGATACAAAGAAGGTAGACGAAAAAAAAACCAGAGAAATGGAAACAAAAAATAAAGGAAATGGAGGAAAAAAATGAAACAACATTGAAGATGGAAGGCATGAGAGCATGGGAAGAAAAGAGAGCTAATAAAAGTCGGATGGGTAAACTTTTTATTCAGACCCCACACGGTTGGAGAGTTGTTCGCGCACGTACAACGATTGCGAAGAGGAAGGAAGATTTAAACTTTCGACGTCATAGTTTCCGGGTGGCGAATATCTGGGTGAAGTATGGAAGTGAATGCAGAATTTTTATCGGGAATAAGTCGATGTCTGTTGGATGTGTGTACATCGATAAACGTGTCTCTGAACCCAAAAAAAAATAAGACGAAAATGATCAAACCTGCGAAATGAAGAGATATTGATCTTCCTAACTATAAACAATGAAAACAAAACAGATCACTACTCCATAAATGAATTTTTGTTTGATGATGATGCAGGGAAGCGAATTGATTTATTCGAAATGAATCTATTCGTCGATGGAAACTCATACATCAAAGTATGTACTCAATACTAATTCATTTGATGGATCAATATGAGAAATCAAGGGGTGAAACGAGAGAGGAAGCGACAAAATCCTGCTGCGAATCCATCGTTACTTGTGATCAGTGCAAAGTCTATCGAACTACGAGAATCACAAAAGATCAAAGCCATGAGTGTTCGTGGTAACGTTTGAAAAAGAAAAATCCGCAGGGTTATTGATATCCTACCACCACACACAAAATTGCATGACAGATTATGTATATGTATAGTATATAGAGATGAAGATGAATGAGAACTAGATAATTCTATTGATCTCTTCGTCATTTTTCTCCTTTCTTCACTTTTTCATATTTTTTCTGACCCCGTTCACTCACTGGATTAAGTGATGAGCGACTTTGTTCGATGTTGCTTTTACGTGTGAAAAATCTCATGTGAGTTCTTAAGTGGCAGAATCTTGAAGCTCATACGAAGGTTGTGTTGAAAGACCTTCGAGTCTTTTCAAGCTGGTGCAAAGCTAGCACCAGACAGTATCACTGTATTCCAGATCAGTGAAATTTTTCCGCTCACTCACTCTTCCCTTCCTCATCTTCTTCTTTATTCTCTCATCTACTATACAGCATCCATTCTTTTTCCAAACTAAAGAGAAACTCCTCAACCTAGTTGATAATCCTCTAGGTTTTACATCTTCTGCATCCGTCTTACAATAATAATCTAGATCTTCCAGTCTCTTCCAACGACTATACATTTCCATCTTCAGTTGTAATATCTTTCGTAAGCACAAACACAAAAGTGTGAAAGTGAGAAAGGCAAACACAGCGCAATGAAATGAGCAGCTCTGTTTTATGTACACACTGTATCGCTCGTTGGATTTATCACGCAGGGATCAACTCAAGTACAGTTTCAAACTCACATACACCCACCAACACGTACATAAGTATAAATTAAAACTAAATTCTATAGAACTAAAAGGTATAAATTCACTAATCAAATCGAGATGTATTCGTTCATAAAAAACAAAAACAAATCTTCAAGAGTTTTGATCCATAATTTTGAATTTCTCCACTTGAACTCTCATGAAACCAACTTTCTCATGAAAAGAATCTGCATCATATATACAATCCTTGAAGAATCCTCTTTATTCAAGGTCGAAGGTTCTACCAGCATTTTCGGATTTGCATACAATTTAAAAACATTTCTTGGTATATAGCATCCTTTATTAATACACCATCTTGCATTATGCATTTATGCCAGTAAATATGTTCTCTACCCTTTATCCCTCTTTCCTATAATGCCACTGTTATATTCGTATCCATCTATCTCTGTCAACTTTGTCATCCAATACACTTGTACATATACACTGAAGCCGCAGCCACAAACGCGACGTGCGTGTCATGAATATCAAAAGCACAATACTATCGTTTTTCCTTATCCTACTTCAACAACAACACTGTGTGACGAGACAAACGCAAAAATCTAGGTATATCAAGTTCACTGGACATACAAATACTCATAGATATGGCTGAATGTGCTAGTAAAAAATGGAGTCTTTTTTAGATACAAAAAAAAATTTAAAGCTTCACAGAATTCTAATTCTATTCTATTCTTGTCATTTCTTCCTCTCGAGTACGCATCTCTGAAAACATCTCGTTGAGATGTTTTACTAGAATTGTGAGAATTGACGATGGTGACTGATATATCCCGACATAAAAGCGACTTGCGTGAATTGTACTTCCACTTTAATCACGTTATTCTCAAGATAACGTTTTCCTAGACAGTCTCAATTATAACTTGTGAGTGAATAATATAGTTGTCTTAATTTTTAGACACTGTTTCGGATAACTATTATTATCACCAAGAAATAACCCTTGTTTTCAAATTAACTACAGACTCATCAAATAAATAATTTAACAGAAAAATAAAATTACCTCCCTCATGGTATCACTCTAAATATTTATAATTTTCTTTTGCCATAAATTACTTCTCTCATAAGCCACTGCCAATCTATCATGGATACTCTTGCTATACTCATCAAACATTCGTTTGAAACCTCATAACTGCTCCATTCTCAAACAAGACAAAGTAAAAATGGCTTCCAAGTTTTTCTGAGTAATAATAAAGCTTTCATCAATTCTCCAATTGCAAACCTGTCCATGAACAAACGTTTCAATGAAACATCAAATTTCCTACATCATCAATCTAACATCTTCTCCTCGGCTCAAATCGCTCCAGCGATTGACTACATCGTTCTCATAAAACAATTAATCACAGGTAGTTTCATTCACTAAATAAACCATAAAAATTTCCAGAATATCTTGCGCATAAACTACCTCTATCAAACTATCACACGCTGAATTCAACCTCAACGAACAGCCAAGCTCCTGAAATTGACTCAATGCATTTTACCTCAACCCTATAAATCTTCACTCCAGCTTACCCCTTTGTGAACATATCACAGCCTACGCACATTTGCAATGTATTCCACAACAAATACATCTTACAAACGCTCTGGACCAACTCTTACACTCACCCAGTCTAACATTAGATGCATCAGACATAACCATAGTGTTCATGCAAACGCATTTACACACACATAAAGGAACGTGGTTGAGGTTCGAGATACCTTTACTACTAGTGCTACTACTCTCCCTCATACAAACATTTCTCTCCTGGATAGAATACAGTCGTACTTATTCACGTCTACGCCGCACCCTCTGCTTATATAGGAATACCATGCACATGGGATAACACACACTCACAAACACACGAGAGTTTAAAGCCTGATGGAAATACCGACCTATCTCACAGTGTTCGTACAGGTGCATTTATATGTACATATACAGTTCATGTACACATACATAAACATAAACGTTCGTCGTGTGTCTCTACAAGACTTTCTAAACATAGCTGAGAGTCGCGCAAGCAATAGTTACCTGATATTATTCGCTGTGATCTTATCCGATGTATTCTCTCATGTGTATATGTGCATAAGCCACAACACAATTGCATTAACTCCATTGACTTTTTTTCCAATTACTTCCAACCACATGATTGTATTCTGTCTTGTCCTTCCACTTCATCGATTCAATCTTAACATCAACGTCCCCTCCTCATTGGTATCTTTGAAGCTGTTCTCTAATATATTTTTATACTCCTCCTTTACGTTCATTTATGCCTGTGTACTCTTTCGTGTATAGTAACTCTTTGTAAATTTAGTTCCTGAAAAAAGAAAAAGAATGAAAGGTTTAAAGTTGGTCAAGTGTTCACTACATACTGTCGTATGCTTGCATTGGTGCTATATGTTTCTCTATAGTCTTTCTTTTTCCATCTCATTCTTCCTTAGTCTCTCCTTATACTCTCATCTTTAATGCATGCCACTCGCCAAGGCGAGTCTATGTCAACAAGCGTATTTCGTATGTAAGACAAAATATGGATGCGGAAGCTTCAGCAACCGGAGAACGACCTTCCTAGGACGTCGGTTGGCATGCAAATTCTGGTCGGAGTTCGGAAATATAAATGAACATATAGAACACGAGAAAGGAAGAGGTATAAAGAGAGGGCGAAAATAGACACGGAAAATATGATGGCATATTGGGAACTAGAAAAATCCGAGAGCATGTCTGTCATCAATTTCACTTTATATATGAGATGATAAGAAGCCAATGTCTCAGAATAAATCTATGGAATTATATATTAGAAATGTATCCCTATATCATGAGAACCATGAATACGTCAATATATATATCTTATTGAATGAAAAGGTGCTGTGGTTCGAAGAAGTCTGATTATTCTGGATCAGAAAAAAGTAGTTTACAGAAACCACATTATCCCCATTCGAATTGTACTTGCGGGGACCATTTGGAATTTATGAGTATTCACTATAATTGAATTTTTTTTCAGAATCCATTCGATATCATATACGCCTTAGCTAATCGTCGACAAATAATCACTTTATATTGCTCACATAACGGGTTTCTCGTTCCGCTTCCGTGATCTTGATAATGGGAGAAAAAACTGAATTGAAGTAACAAAAATAAAATGTATGATAAAAAATAAGAAACAGCCGCCGAGCGGATGAAAATTGCTTCAGCTATTAGAGTTTCATTCCCTTTTTGCTTGCTTCAATATAACTCAGTACTACCAAGTTTCTTTGTTCATTTAAGTATTTTGTAAGTGCTAACATATCAGTGGCACATGTGCACTCTTGTAGCAGGACACACATAATATTGCTCCAAATGTCGGGCATTTACTCAATTACTTCCAGTGTACCGCAATGTTCATGAGCACGATGGCGCCCAGTCTCGTCTTGGTTATCTTTACCATCAGCATCTCCATAGAATTTAAATCCAGGATGAAAAATCGTGAGTAAAATTGAGTCGGAAGATGAAGAAGGTTGGGAATATACTGGAGAAAGTTTAACTCAAGTAATAAGTTTTTCTCTTCAAAATGATGACAGACGAAGACGTCCAACTGCAACGATGGTTTCTAGAGTTTTAAGCCCTATCATTGACGTTTTTCAAATGACGTGCCTAATTTTATTAATACTTTATATTCTCACGCGTGACGAGAATGAAATGTATGAGGTCAAGATATTTTTCCATCCTGTACAGACCCTACGACGCGAGGGCTTATCGCATTGTAGTCATAACTTATGTGCATGCGTACAGAATTACTACTAGACACTTATAAATATGGACACACATAAAAGGGTATTTACGATCGGTTGAAGTAGCACAATGCTGGTCACAAAGAAAAATCTTTGTTTCTCTATTTTTCAAGGACTCATGAATAATTTGAAGCACCGTTGATACGCAATTTTCATTCTATTTGTTCGTGTCGGTATTCAAAATCAGAACGGTAGTTTCCTTGGTAGACTAGTCATGTTGATCTTAATAGATCCCTGATCCGTTAAAATCTATAAAAGAAACTTTTCCCACTTGAACTAGAATGTAATTTCAGTGATATATAAAAATTGCAATCATTGACAGATCAGTTTGGTAAATGTGTTGACGGGGATAACAGTATTTCGTAAAATTCTCGACAAAAAATGTGATTCCATATTGACATGGATTACACGATTGAACTCGGATTAATTTTCAATACCAGCTGACTTGATAATTGAGCCGCAGAATCTAACAAAAATTGACCCCTCAACTTACATGAAACTGAGGAAACAATTGTAATAAATTAATTGATCGAACCTTCTTGCTGCAATTAAATCTACAACCTAGTTCTATGAGAAACAAATCTAAATTGTCCTATTCATTCCTGCTGATACTTTATGCAAACGCAATTGACTAATTAGTCCCATCTGCGTGAGTCTCACGTTATTCTTCAAGTTTCATATTGTTGAATATTCGAATATATTTATATGTGAATCTCTGATATGAAACATTTATCATACAATATAGTATGATTCCTACCAATTTAAGCCAACAATGAAACTGTTCCTGCAGTGGGTAATAGCAATTCTCATTCTAAATTCATCTGTGGAAAGCACACACAATCGACGGACGCTTAAATTTCCTTTCATTGTACATTCAATCCCATCATATGATTACCTGGTGCGCAAATATTTATAGAATGCATATGAATTAAATCTTGCAACGAAGCAAAATATAAAATTGAAAATCTAGGTGATAATGGTCAACATCGTTATCCTTAACTCCAAGCGAATAGGAAAGTGTCACACCATGTTGACTATCTCATTCGCTTTCATTTTTTTACGTGTTGCAATAATAATCTTCATTTTCTTTTGCGCTCCTTCGAGCATACAGAATTGATGAGAAGTTTTCACTGAAACCAGAAACATTCGTTCAGAAGATACGAAAATTGAAACAAACGCGAAAAAATCATCAAGAAACAATATATTTGTATTTATATATTTCCTAAAGAACCAAACTGATATCCTAAAAAACGGCAATAGTATGAATGTAGGTCAGTCAGGTGAAGTAGAAAGGTTGTTTCCAAGAAAACTTTGCTGAACATCATGAATTACATTTTTTTTTGTTTATTTCCCTTTTCTCTCAGTTTCCTTCACACCGAAGTGTGAAGTATTACAAAGTTAATCTTCCTCTTCTTCTGCAGCGGCACCACTTGTACCCTTGCGCATGTTCTTCCTCTTTACGCGACCTGGACGGCCACCACCGAATGGCGATTTCAATGAGAAATCGATATGCTTTTGCGAATCCAATCGTACAATGAATGATGGTATGTTGACCACCTGTTTACGTACGCTGAAAAGATACAAATAGAAGAATAAATAAAAGATGCAAGTTAAACCTCCAGTGATTCCAGATTGAATTTTTTCACATGTGCATTTCAACTCTTTTTCTTGATACCCATAATCAAAGATTGCTTCTAAACCTGATAAGAAACCAAGAATTCTCTATGAAGTCGACTTTGAGTACAGGTATTACAAGATCTGTATTTTATAAACCCGAAAGATTGAATTTTATACCGATTTTGGAAGCAGTTTTCTCTTAGATTTCAATACGAAATCAATAAGACGTTAAGCATCTAAAAGATGCATTAAGTGGTCTTTATGAAAAATGATGTTTCATCCCGAATGTAATTATGTATCCAGGCGTGAAATGCCGGTGAATATTATTGACCAGACAATTCAGTGGCCTTTTGATATATCTAGTTCACTGCAATTTATTAGCCAATCATTCAGGCTTCTCACGTGTCATTGGAGCATCTGAGGAAGCAGAGATGACGTCAATAACACACGAATGGGCGAAGCGGTATAAAATATCGATATTCATCCATAAAAATCATACAAATATTCAAGTAATATATTAAAATAATTGTTCCCTGGCCATGAAGATGATATGAGGATAATTAGCCTCATTCATTGATTAATCCAGGATTTTTACTCTCGCCTTGAGTGATTAGAAACTATCTGTGTTAATATTCAGACATTTCTTGCTCAGAAATCAAGGCTCAAATTATATCACATTATCCTTTTTGATCTGAAAAATCAGCTTACCGAATATGTCTTTGACGAATCAACACGCGGGCGTGATGAATTGACTTGGCTAAACCAAGTTTGAACACTTGGGTTTGAAGACGACGCTCCAAGAAATCTTCAATTTTAAGACCCAAAACGTAATCGAGCTTCATGCGGCCTTCATCGAGGACACCGATACGTACCAAACGACGTAAAAGTGCATTACCTGTAAGCAAAAATCGAAATTACAAATCAATATATAGAAATACCGACAAGTTTTTGATAGAATCAGGAATCTATAAATTTTTCAGATTAATTGTAACAACACTGTTAATTCAGACAAGAGGTGTCAGAATTATATTAAGTAAGTGTATCATCATTTTAATTCGATAGTTGAGTGCATCAAGTATCTCAATACCAACTAGATCAAAGTTGCCGCGTGATCATACCTTTTTAATTCAAGAATGCATACTAATTACTTATAGAATTCAATTGAATCATACGAATTTTTCAACTAATTATCAACAGCAATTTATCATTGATCAGGCAATGAAATGAATGAGCGCGAAAAATTGAACATAGAATTATATTGTAACAAATGGAATTTTGATTCATTCTCAAAGTGGTTTTCTTCTTAATAAAAGTCAATGATATAAAAACTCATCATCTTCAAGTTCTGTTTGATAAACGAACAAAGAAACGAAGTGATGATGTTATTCAATTTAGACGCTCATGATTTTATTTTTCCTCACGTACTTGTTCAAATGCTATAACTACTCTAATAATAAACATTAATGTAAATGTTATAATCAATTACCTTCAAAAAGACGTTTGGGGTCTTTTTCTTCCAAGGTAAGCAACTCTCGGGCAGCTTTACGGATCTTGGCGAGAGTATATTTCACTCTCCATACTTCACGCTTGTTACGAAGACCATATTCTCCGATGATCTTCAATTCTTGATCCAAACGTGCCTTTTCATATGGGCGACGTGGTGTAACATAAGTCTTTGAGAAGACTGATGGAATTCTACCGTTAACCATGGTGATAGGACGTTACCTATAAATAATCAATCAGAACTTTAGCATAAAGAAATTCTGAAGAGCAGACAATAACGCACATGATAGAATTAATGAAAGAGAAGAATGAAAACATGATATTTACATAAATAAAAACGCCACGCCGTCAAATTCTTCGTCATATTTTCCGTATTCATTCAACGAAACGTTCTTCATCGCGTTCATTTTTCGGCATCGAGCCTCTTCTTCACAAGTATTTTCAACAAAATCGAAACAAAAGGCGATATAGACGCTACGTTTATCACGTGACCGCCAATTATTCGACAAAACATTCGCAATTTGCAACAAAAGGAATATTATATTTCATCGCGATTAGTGTCAACTCCAATTCCAAACCCGCATTTTTCCGAACATATAAAAACACCGTGAGAAAAAATATGAGAAATGCGCCAAATTTTCAAGATGGCCGCCATTTCACCGGTCTGCGTAATATTCGTTACTTCTGGAAAAAACGATCAATCTTCTTCGGCCGCTCTTTTAGCTTCAGCTATTATTCTTCAGTAATATTCAGATAATTCGAGTGCTAAAGAGAAAATACATCAAAAACAAGAAACGAATCCACCACGTTGCCGCCATTTCACCGTCAGCGCATCGTGCGCTACTCTTCATCGATAAATCACAATAATCCGCAAAATAAATCCATAAAATATTCACAAATAAACCTCCGAGTGAAATGAATAAATGTTAGAATGTGATAAGTAGAATGGATGGAGAAAAAGAACAGAGATAATAGTGGATATTGACTCACCTCTTGTGCACCAAGAGCAACGACCATCCGTCTCAACAGCAGCAAAGGAAATGGCCGAGAAACTCGCCGCAATCACCAACGCCAGTCGTCGCAGAGTATTTGCGCATGCGCATACTGTCGCGAACTTCTACAGCAACATCGGAAATAGCGGGAATCGCAACGTACCAATCGACGAAACAGACTTCTGTCTTCCGCCTCTTATGATTGGCTCACTAGAATCATGATTTTTCATTAGCCAATCAAATTGCTTGATATCGACGTGCGCACCCTCTCACAGAACGAAACAAAATGTATTTGACAATACAAATGCTCTGCTGATAAGATAAATTCCTATGAAGAATTTCATCGTAAATCCATGTGTGAATTTATAGATATATATATGAAAAACAAATATTAGAGGTTAGGAACTATTTATATTCATTCGACTGATAAATCAACGTATTTGCCATGGAAAATAACGAATTGCACAACTGCACTGAAAAAATCATCATTCCTTGACATATATGAATAATATTTATTGCGAATAATTTCCATCCATGACGTTTTTTACGAAGATAAACATTGTTGTTCAAGGTAATGCAATACAATGGAAGTTTGATGGCAAATAATCACCGCAGAAAACGATTTTATTATCGGAAATGTTTAATCAGCACTTAAATTCACATGAGTCATCATTAAATCAACAATTATCAATCAAATCAAAGTATATCTTTTACATAACCTCCGAAATTGCTCAATTGTTTCAGCCAAGAATAATTTCTTACCTGTGCCACCGGAATTGTAATAGTTCATGCGGGAATATTCGTATATTTGATTCGTTCACGAAAAAAGAGTTGATCCTGTATGGAGATAAATGTGGGCTGCGAATAGAGATCTGAACCATTACGGGAAATGAAATTTGATTATCAAGAAGGAATGAGGAAATTCGAGAAGAATCTACTGAACTTGGATCTCAACAATGAAATTCAAAACATAATTGACATTATTTCGGCACATTATTAATAGCCTGAATGATAGATAGCTGTGGGCATCACGTTTAGTTGAAGTCTCGTTTAAATCACGTTTTCTTTCGATACCCTGAAGTGACCAGACTATCATTGTTTATGTTGTTATGATATGGAAGGTCGTATGGTTGACCCAAACGGTGAAGAAACGCAGATAAGCCAGGATGTAAGTAACTGTAATACCACAATAAGTTTTCATTATAGTATCAACCGTGGCCCGAGACTTTTCTTGGAAATTCCACATACCCACTTATCAATTTTGCGACATTGGTAAATTCAGTCAATTCGTCTTTCGTCTTTCTCGAATTTTCTTTTTAATTTTGTCTTTGGTTTGCCAATTCGTCACACTAATTTTGCTGAGAATGGATACTTTGACAACTGTGAGTAATCATCAATTATTTTTAACATTTCCCCATCAATACAATGAATTGTTACAGAATATTGAATAAAAATTATAATCACGAGCTATGAGTTAGAGTTGGAATATGTATAATAACGATTAGCTTCAAAAATAATACAGTCATGAGTGGAAATATCTGCTCTGCACGTGCACTCTCACCATAGCAATAAAAAAAAATCGTTGATAGTATAAAAGACATATGCAAACACATTCGCATAAACAGCGGTCATCTCAATAAATGTACCGGAGAAAAAGTTTCAACCTTTAGAGATAGCCTATGTCCTCACTCGCTATTCCATCAAAGATAAGAAATCACTCTCTATTGATATTATTCTTAATATTAACATTGTTCGCACGTGAGTGAACTCGTGCGAGATATTGAGTTTTGAAAACACTTTACAACACAGTTAAAATTGATAATAAAGTCAAAGTGCAATAAATCATACGATGCAACATCTTCACTGCTGTATGCCCCTGAAATCTTTCTATTGATTTCAATGTAAAAACGTAAAAGTAATTTTATAATTACGTATGAATTAACATTATATTGAATTAATTATTTCTTTTCAGTATCCAATATTGAAATCATTCTTAGCTGGATCCTTTTCTGGAACATTTTCGACAATTCTTTTTCAACCTCTCGATCTTGTCAAAACACGTCTACAGAACACCGTTAACACACATGTCAGGTAAATACAGAAATATTTTTTCCACTCGCAATGTAATATGAATAACAAATAAAATAAAAATAATATTTATACAAATGATATATACATGCATTTCTTTTCCATCACGAATTATCAGCACATCGAGACATGCAATGTTAACAACAGTGGTCCACATTGTCCAGAAAGAAAATATCTTCGGACTATGGAAGGGCATGACACCAGTAAATATGAGAAATTCACTAATTAATCTAATGTGCACACAATTACACGCAATGAGCAAAATTAGTATTCATATCCATCCTTTCACAATGATTTTTCAGTCAATAACTCGAGTAATTCCTGGTGTTGGTCTGTATTTCTCTACTCTTCACTGGTTGAAGCACGCAATATGCTTAGAAGAACCTCTCACACCAGTTCAAGCAGTTTCTCTTGGGATCGCAGCACGCACATTGTCTGGTTGTCTGTTAATTCCAATTACTGTTGTCAAAACGCGATTTGAGAGTGGAGTATACAAATATAAAAGTATAGGTGATGCTCTACGTCTTATTTACAAATATGAGGGAATGGCAGGACTCTCTAGTGGCCTAGCACCAACATTGCTTCGTGATGCACCTTATAGTGGCCTCTACCTAATGTTTTATACACAATTGAAAGAAATGTCTGATAAAAGTAAGGAACTGATTGATTGAATTTTAGTGCCACATGATTCAGTATAATAATTATTGCATTAATTCTTATTTGATTGCAGCTCTCAATCATAAATCAATTCCAGGGCACTTTAGCTGTGGGATATTAGCCGGAATATTCGCATCAATTATAACACACCCTGCAGATGTTGTGAAAACAAAGATGCAATTGTATCCAAATGAATTCAAAAATGCTTACAATGGTTTTATTTTTATATATAAAAAATATGGATGCAAGGGATATTCCATGGGCATTGTACCACGAATGTTGAGACGAACTCTTATGACTACTATGGCTTGGACTGTTTATGAACAAGTAAGACGATCAGTTACTCTTGAAGCAATTGAAACTGATCTCCATAATTTTGTTCTCTCTTGTGCTTACTCATGAAGATAATTTATATTTGACAGATTACGAGAAACCTGGGTCTAAAATAATGCAACGGAATAAGAGAGAATTAACATTCATTTTTCAGTATTAAACAAAGAATTTATATATTTGTGTATTATTAATGATGAATTTATTGTAAATATGTAAAATAACTATCTTTAATAAAATGAAATGTGATGAAAGCATTGCGATTGGTTTTTTTTTCCTAGGATCTAACACGAAAGATAAAGACAATATTTGTACTACGAATAAGCTGTTGTTAATTTTTATTGATTAAAAATAACAATTATCATTACGATAAGTATTACAATATTTAACCAATGTACAATTCCACCTTGTCTTCAATTCATTTAGTATACTTAGAGAGAAAAGTTTTAAAGTAACAATTTCAATTCGATGTGCGAATCTATTCACACGGTCCCGTTATAAATACGACAATTCAAACAAACTATTGGAATTATATTTTTTTTGTTCAGATATAAAAAAAAAAACAGTTACGAAACGGCAAAGCGAGTATTTTTTCAATGCTAAATATTCAATTTCAAAAAACAAAAATAGATTAAATCATTTCTTTTTTCCCTTTGCCATAGACACTCGAACCGACATTTCTTTGTTGTGAAACAACAATCAAATCAAACGATTCGACAGCTACGAT
Organism: Meteorus colon; assembly: GCA_030523085.1. NCBI lineage: Eukaryota > Metazoa > Arthropoda > Insecta > Hymenoptera > Braconidae > Meteorus > Meteorus colon. Next base: position 34,159 of record JAPYZH010000426.1, read on the forward strand.
GGTAGATTTATTTATGTTTTTCGTTTAAGATTATACGAAATCTTTACCTTAAAGGTATCTTATGATGGATGACTTGTGTTGTATCAATTATGCTTAGATATCAGGTCCTCTGGGATTGTCGCACTTTTTCTCTCTACCTTCCAGCCTCCACATTCCCCATCTTTCATTCTGAAAATAGACAATAAAATCTCAAACAAAGTAAGAGTGTTCATACTAAGTGATTTGTCACCATTAATAAATAGAATGAATAATTATTTTAATATTAATATATTAATACGCAGACATAAAATAAAATTTTCTATCTTCATCGCTCCATCATTCATAAATACATATGCATATATTAATATATACACATATGTATGTAGAGACACAAACAAATCCTTTTGAATTTCGCGATATCACGTTCACCAATTTCCGCGCTTCAACGTTGCCATAATACCGTTATTGATTACACGAAATGTTAATTGATAAATAAACCAAAATTTGGATATGCGGGCTAAAAGATGATGTTTATCAGGAAATCATATTCATCGTTGAAGCGTCAATGAATCCGGTGGTAAATATATATAAATATTTTTACAATGAATATACCGTTGACGTCTAGTACTCCCCTATTGTAATAAGACATGTTTGTTGTTTTTATCATTCCGACATAAATACCTCAGAATATGCGTGGCAGAAGCTAGGATTGTATAGTCACAGTCACACACACAGGGCACTGTTGTAGCAGATGTCTAAACAGGTAGTAGGCACTGAATTCCTTCCACTAAACCCACTAACTTTTTTTCTTTTCACGTGTGAGTAAAAAAAAAAGGAACAAAATCTATTGGAGTCGTCGGATTTATCACAAAAAGATATTCCGTCGAGGTTAACCTGAGAAGGTATTTTTTTCTTCTTTTTATTTCTCGTTGTGATTATTCCTAATTCAAAGCAAGTGTAGGTATACCTTCTCCCACCTTGCTCTGCGTTAAATTTATACTATCTATACAAATCTACATATGAATATATTCCAATCAATAAAATCTCAAATACGTAAATATTATTCTCGTTGCATTTGACGTCACTTAAATGCGCGTTATTATTCAATTACTATAAGCACGTCATCCCCTCGATTAGTTCCCCGCCAGCGATCAACTTCTGATTGTTGAATGTTGACGCGAACGAGTCGTCAATATTCGACCAATCGCAATACGATATTTATATATTTAGATATTTTTATCATTTTTTTCTTCGGTGATTTTTGAAAATCACACACAAATCATATTTTTTCTTGTTTTATGTTCATGTACATATGGTGCATCTAATTGAACTCACCTGAATTGGAATACCTGTACAGTAATTGACACGTTAATTATTTAATTGTATAGTGCATACCTGGCTCACTTCTCACTCACTAACCAATCAAGAGTAGTTACTTGTGACTTCGACTTCTTGACCGGTGTCGGCGACGATTATGACCACTAGCATTGCGGTGGTCGCGGTTTCCAACTGTGATTGTAAATAGATATTAAAACATAATTATACTCTCAAATATCCCACTGCTTTTTTCCTTGTACTTTAACAATGAATCAGTATCCAGCAATTACCCTACCTTTATCTCTGTTGTGTCGTCGATAGTCATCTTCACGATGACGTTCATGTCGGTCACGTGAACTACTTCTGGTCGGATAATTAGTGTTCCTAAAAACAATCACAGGCATAAAAATTGAGAATTTACACACACATTAGCACAAAAAAAAGCGTCAAAACTTCTTGAATATTCCAATATACCTGTGTGATTCGTGGCGATTTTTGTCATCATCACGTCTGCGACGCTTGTCCCTATCGCGATCGCGATCTCTATCACTTTCTCTGCGCTTCCTCTCAAGCTCTTCATTTGCACGGGCTCGTTGTTTTCTATCCTCATCTCTCCTTTGTTCTTTTTCATCTCTTGCACGTTCACGTTTAGCCTAAATCGTGATATATAATTTTCCACTGAATTATTTGCTACCATAAACAAGGATCAGGCTATTAGTTTAATCAATGAATATATTTACCATTATTTCTTGGAGTGCACTTTTTAACCTTGCATATCCAACATGCTGTTTACCCATCAAATGATCGTCGATACGTTGTTGTGCATCACCAACAATGAGAAATGCACCACAGACATCACAAACTTCCATTTGTTTTTCTTGTGCTGCGGCCAATTCCGCTGTCTGATGAGATAGAAAAAGAGCCACATTAAAAGAATGATAAAAATGAAATGTTCAATACAATTCACCTGATTATAGTGACTATTGTCATTTGACTTTCTCAATGTTTCCCTTTCTTCTTTCAATTGATCACACAACCGCATCAAACCTTGAGCCTGTTCAACATTACCCTGAATTCCACTTTGTTCTGCTTCTTCCACCAATTTATTAATTTTCTCTGAAAGGAGCGCTATCTGCTCTTCATTCCTTTGTGTTTGTGCTGGACTCAAAGTCGGCTGCAACGAAACAATTAATTATCAAATGACATCCATTTCATTTTCTCTTAACAATCAACATTTTCATATCATCCTTACAGCTTCAGTTTTTCCAATAAGTGCAAGACGCTGTTTTCCCTTAATTATTTTTCTCTCAACTTCATTAAGCATACTCTGACAAAAACGAATAAATTCATCTTCATATTGTTGTTTTCTGTATGAATACGGTGCTTTTTCAAACAAGTCTCGCGCTTCATCGTCATGTACTCTCGTACACGCACCTAAATCTGCTCTCGTATTCACGAATAGATCATGAGGACAGAATTTCACCAGATACAGCTTGCAAAACTGAAAAAAAAAATTAATATCATAACAAATCAGAGTCACACAAATGAATGATAAACAAAATGATAGAGGGGCCCTGATTACAAAGTAACATTAAAAACACTTTGGAACGAATCATCTTTGAATGTTTTTAAATACTATCCGATACTTCAAATTCTACTGACATTAGACTTCGACTATCAAATAAATCGTTTAAAATGTTACCTTTTAATCAGATTATTCTAATCACAACGTAACATTCAAAACAAGTCAACAATAATTCTTTCTGAATACATTTAAACGTTATCAAATACACCAAATGTTCCTGATACTGGACTTGGACTGTGATATCAATTATTCCAAATGCTACTTTCTAATCAGGGTAATGACAAATCATGAACGAAAAAAAAAGTGTACAAATACCGACAAACATTTACATTCACATAAATAATTAATGAAAATACAATTTTTATGCGAATTGAATAACACTCACTTCTGGATCTTCCCAATTAAGTTCTTTTGGTTTCTCATTCGGCAAAACATTTCTATTCCTTCCCATTAACTCATCAAGAAGCGCGGCAGCAGCAGCAGCAGCCATTTTTTCCAATATCTATGTACATACAATGGTTCTGTGCGTTAAATCGAAACAAAAACAATATACAAGTGCAATCACATCGATCTGCAATGACTGAAACTTAATGTTGTAACTGGATCAGCGATAAGTTTCTATTCTTATTATCAATTCGACGATATTATCGACAATAATCGCACAAACTTTCGGCACACAATTGATAAAATATCAAAAATCTATGCACTGCATGTGAGCAACCATCAAATGTGCCTATATTCATACTATATATCCGCCATATTGGATTTAGTATACTCTTGTTCAATATGGCGGATCTGCAGCGTTCGAGAGGGCAGCACTGTAAAGGAGGAGTAACAAACGACGGCGCAATTCACTTTTGATTTACTTTTATTTATCTATTTTGTAAAAATTTATTCAGAGTGAAATAGAATCAACTTGACATGTCTCTACGAAAATGCTTGGTATTAATATGTTTCCCTTGGTTATTTTTTTTATGGTAATCAATGCTTTATTAGTGTGTAATTATCTGTTCTTAATGAAAAAAGGTGATGGCTTCAATTTTTTGTGGGTTAATGTCGTTAATTATAACAGGAGAGAACATCTCTAGTTGAGATGTTTCATTTTCAGATTGGTCGATGAATTATTTTGCCTTAAGAGTACTTTGCTACGATTTAACTGATTTCATGGAAAGGGAATTTAATGTATGATTGTCTTGACAACGTTGCAAGTTATGTTTGGGTTTTGTATGTTTGGACATCTTGCCGATATTCTATTTGTTCTTGCCGCCATTTCAATGCATAAACCGATGCCGGCAAGTGGTGACCTCTTCTTTCTTTTACAAGATTGCAGCATTTCAGTTTCGAAAGGCAGATGAGAGCCTACAAAATTATAAATGGATTTCAGATATGTTTCCTTTCCATTTTGGTAGATAAATAGAACGCAGGAATCATGAGTCATATGAAAATGTGTACGTACACATCTTTTCAATGTTCTTACTCATAACATTTATTATTCATGTACAATATTATGAATTACAATCTTTTTTTACAGTTTGCAAATGTCCTAAAGCCCGACGATTAGAGCTGTTAATGAATAATGAAATCCCCACTCAGAGTGAAGTAAAAGATTATCTTGGATCAGATTTATTTGAAGTACTTTGTGAATATTCACATCCGAATGTACAAAAATTCTTGGGTATTGCTCCACCACTTCGAGGTACCGATGAAGAGTTGTGGATATCACCCAGCGATCAGTTGATCGGTAAAGTTTGTCTAAAACCACCGTTGACAAACAAATGTATCAAAGCATGCACTCACGATGGAATTTTACAATTGGGCGAACAAGCGAAACAAGAATGGGAAAATGAGACTGCTGCGAAATTGCGTAATGATTTGGAAAACGATATGAAAGATATTCGGTTGGTGTTTGAAGCAGAAAAACGTCATGCAGTTAATCTTGCCATAAGTCACACTAAAAAACTTTATGAAGAACATTTGAATAATTTGACCAAAGAACATGAGAAGAAGCTACAAGTATTTTTTCTTTCGCTGTTCTATCATTTGATTTTGCGGTTTCCTTGGAGTCTATTCTCAATTTTTATTTTAACTTTATAGTATTCATTCACAAGTGTGTCGAGAAATGCAAGTGCAAACGTACAAGCAATACGATTACGTGAGCGTGAAAATGTTACACGTGAAATGATAACAAAATTGAAAGAAGAAATTACTTATATAGTTACTCATTTGTGTGAAGAATTCGATCGGGAGTCTCGAGCACAAAAAGAAATCATGGTTTCAGAATTCAATCGAATAATAAGGTGACTAGAACATGAAACTTTTTCTATTTTTTTCCAATATTTCGACACAACTTCATCATTGTTTGGATTTTTTTTCCAACATGGTAAATGATAGACAAGAGCGAGCAACTACTGACGCCAGGTTGAGATCTTTTCACCACCAGCGAGCCGAGCATTTACAAGACTTAAAAAAAAATTTGGATGAAGAATTCGAGACAAAAAAAGCAGATGTTATCCATGCGGAACGAATAAATATCAGAGCGCAACAGCGAAGTCTTTATCAAAGTTTCCAAGTAATTGCGATCATGATCAGTTATATAAATTGCCGTTGCAATTAATTTCTACATAAAATAATGTAATGATGACGTTTTCAGAGGAAAATTGGTGCTCTTGAAAATTTATTATCAAAAGCGAAATATGTCATTGAAATATTGGGAAATATGCTTCAGACACCCCGTCATGATAGTAGAAATTCATGGAGGAAAAAAATATGCGAAATAATAGTCCAGTTTGAAAAGTTTGTGACAATGGCATTTGAAGAGGTGCCAGGACAGGCTGAAGTTATTCATATACTGAAGAAGTTAGTGTGTCAGAAGCCTCTCAAAAAACCCAGCAGCGCTGTGAAAGATAGAAAAGAAATAAATACCCGAAGACCAAAGTGGAGAAGTACTGCCAGATCATTCACGCAAAAGGAAAAGTTTGATGTGGTAGAAATAATTGATAAGCATGGCGAAAAGTGGAGACCTATCGAGCTTCTACCTAATGTAAATAATTGTCATTAATGCCCCGATAGTTATCAAATATATTCATCCATGATTTTAATCCCTAAAATAGGCACCACAGCTCTATTGTACTGAAGAGCGACAGCTGTCTCCAATTGTAAAATCCGCAATAGATGTTTGTCATGATGACGATTATATTGACAAACATTCATTGACTTCACGTTCAACTTTAGCGAGTGATGACAGTCTTCCATTTGTTTACTTCAACAATAAATTGTATGTCAGATCTGATTACAATCCTAACACTGAAGGTGCACCACCAGAAATGAAGAGATTGACAGAACTAGCAGAAGACAGTCGTTTCATATTAGGATTAAATGACCCACAACCGTCCAATACAGTAAGATAAAAAAAAGTTATACACGCAGATCAATCATGTCATCAATTTTCCGTTTATTCGTTCTAGTTAATTGAGAACATTTATGACGATACATCGTCATCAACACAAAATGAAAAACATAAGCGCTTCATGGACGATATGGGTAGCATGGATAGCATAGATAGCAATGAGTCTATAGAGGCTGAATTTGAAATGCATCTACAAAATTTGATTGACGCTTTTGAACGCGTAGATAATGAATCATCAATCACGGGAAGAAAATTCCACAGGCGTAATGATGTAAGTAAAAACAAGCATTGAAATTATACTGTATGAAAGTTCCTGCATAAAAATTAATCATGCACTAAATCACAGGATAAAGCTGTGCGTGATTTAATCAATCATTTGAAAGTGGTGAAAAATCCAAAGGAAATTCCCGAACAATGTTCGTCAGTATCTAGAGTGAATAAAAATTCTACGATTGAAGAATCACGTGAACAATCTGCGTGCTCACGTGTAGAATCACTCATAAAAGTCTTTCGACTACATCCAAGTCTTCGGAACATAATCATCCAGGCTGCAAATAGTAATCAGGTGAATGAATGAATGAATAATCAAATCTTTATGTGATAAAAACTTTATTGAGACACAAATGGTTATGTATGGGCGAGAATAAATAAAACATATCGCGTTACATCTATATTTATGAACAAAATATAGAGTGAACACGAGATATACTAGTAGGACAACGAGTAAAGTCGATATCTTGGAAAATCAATTTCATATTCATATAGAAACAAAAACTCCAGTCGGTAGTTTCAAAGAAAAAAAAATGGGACCAAACAGTAGTACTCACACTATTATTGTGCGTAACAATTAGTTTGTTAAAATATAAAAAGATATCTCGTAAGCTCTTTCGGAATATATCACTTATATCCGATCATTATTTACAATTTAACAAAATCTCTCCCTCTGCTATTCATTTCATCAATTTTTTTCTTACTTCTAATTCGTATGACGAATAATAGTCGACGATATTTCCCTTTGCTTCATTCTAATCACCTCAATCATGGACTTTACCTCTATCAAAAAACAAAATGAATCAATCAATTTCGCCGCATCAAAGGATTTTTTCCCACAAATTTTTTACTCGTAATCTTCCTCGTCAGGTCGCACTTGAGGATACCTTCTGAGTATTTGTTGTTGTGGTTGAGGGCGACGTTGTTGCAATGGAATATTCACCTCTTCAGGACTGCGAAAAACTTGATTTTGTGGCAAGCGATATTGTTGTTGAATATTGTGTGGGACTGGAGATGGACGTGCGGCAGAGGGGATGCTGTTGATCGTGGTGGATTGTTGACTAAGATACAACGGTTGTTGATGGAGTGGTCGACGTTGTTGAGAAGCTTGATGATAATCTTCAGCTTCACGTTCATCAGTGAAAATATCACCAGGGAAATATCGTTCACTGTATCTCAGAGTTACATTTGGTTTTGAATCAGCTTCTTGTTGATTCAATGGTTTGTACAAATATTCATTAACAAAATGATATTGCGAACTCTTCTTGCACATGATGTCTCCACTTGGTGGCATGCAGATAAGATGCACCTGTGCATATCAAACAATTGATATTATTGAAAATTTCAAGGATTGATCAATTTATTTTGACAAATTAATAAATTTATTTAATTCTCACCTGATGGAAAGTGAATCCTTCTGGGCAGATCCAAGAGTGTTTAGCATTATCCTGACAATAATGGAATACTTCGCAGTTGAGATCTTCATCAGCGTAATATCCAGTTTGTTTATTCACACAATCGAATTTGCTCTGTGGCAAAAGAAGACTCAAACGATCAGGTTCATCCTTTTCTTCTTCAAGAGGCTCTTCTGATTCAACTGGAACATTCGATCCATAAGGACCACCACGAATTGGTCCACTTCTTGATCCACCGAGAACTCTGACTGCACCCTCAGAAGATGGAGTTGGTTTGCGATATACCTATGTAGAAATCATAATTTTTCTTGTTAATTCAACTTCTGTTACTTCATTTACATCCAACATTTCTATTATAATTTTCATTTAATTGTCGTGACATCTGTCCGGGAATGCAAAGTGACAATTTGTCTGTGTAATTTACCGGTTGTTGCGCTTGTCTATAGAGAGGTGTTGGTGCTGGTGTGGGCGTAACAGCATTATCTTCGTAACTATCGTCTCTGTAACCGCCACCAATGCTGCCAAGGCCAGGTGAATAGAGTGGTCCAAGACTTGAGGGCTTTCCAGGGAATGAAACAGACCTGCTGTCCAAACTATATGGATTTTGGGCTGCCGTTGTGGCCACCCACATTAATAGACACACCTTATACATCTTTCTGCAAAGAAAGAACGGATTCATAAGTACTTTCAACTGATTCCCATAATGAAATTGTTCTATTCATATAATCGTTCATGCTATATTTGCATTGATACATATCCATTTTACGATGCGCTTTCCAGCCACCAAAAATTTCTCGATTTTCCTTTTAAGTTAACAAGTGTGTACAAGTGAGCGCGTTCATTGGTGAAATTACAACAGCTTTCGCTGACCCATTCACTCTCCGCAATCGTGAAAATTAATATGTGAACCGCGTCAATAAATTATTCTTATTTATCATTTCTCTTTATCTATATTTTGTGACTTAATGGAGAGCCAATGCGAAACGTGTAAACAATTTCTATTTTAGTCTATTTGAATATGTATTTCAACAAAACATGAGAAGACACTTTTGTCACGTTCAAGTTTACTTATGGCCATTAAATAATTTTATAAGTTCGTGCCAAAAGAACAAATTTTATTACCGAATGAGTTAATTGTTCAATGCAGTAGCAATGAATGGCAAAAAGAAATTGTTTCGTATTTCACAAATATAAAATTTATACGATGTCTACATACGATTCGTCATTGGGTCAAGTTGTTCACTAGGACAAACGTGACGGTTTTCTCCAAACGATCGTTAAAGCCAATGTCTATATGACTATGCATACAATTCATGTAAGAGAAACACTCTTGTTAATTTCAAAATTATTGAACAACATTCGAAAACCTATTTGCAGAATGAGGTCAATTCTTTACATTTAATATCTTTTTTTTTTCAATAGTAATTTCTTTTACACCAATTCTGAAAGTTATCAATAACATATAATAGTGTTAACAATTTCTTTTTCATTCCAAAATGAGAGAAAACTAAAAATTTCGCATTCTGTAACCATCAGACAGTTCAATATGCTCTTGTATTTATGGTGTAGTATTTCATGTACTCACATGACGTGAAACATTCTTCAGTAAATACACGCTTGCTATATCGCGGTGATTTACGATCATATACTTTTGTGGTGAACCATATAGTGTGGAAAGCTATTTTGTTCAAGTCTCTTACATAGAATTTGCAATAAGAATTTTAACGAGTACATGTGGCCTCGCAAGCGTGTAAATATAAAAAATTAAAGATAATTAAAAAAGAAGAAAATCAAAAAAAAATTTCTAAATTACAACAATTATAATAATCAAAACATCTGACATTGATAAAAAATTAATTCTCATCTCCATCATGAGTGATCCATTGATTTCTTGGGTAGATATTAATATTAATTACATTGTTGCGTGTTATCATGAATTGTTATTATCGCCTACGCAAAAATACTCGACTAACGTTAAAGGTTACAGTTGAAATTTGTCGTCTTGCGATAATTATATTAATAATTCAACATTGCATAATATTCATGAAGAGGTCATTGATCGAATCTTGAATCACTTGCTAGACTATAAATGGCTCGAGTGCAATCGAGCATCTTCAAACATAACTGATACCATCAATAAATATCAAAGCCTTCAATTTTCTTATTTTATTTCATATCATTACTTTTCTGTTCTTTCTTTTTTCAGGCCACTTTGAAAGACAGTAGAGGAAGTGTCAATGCACAAACCAACTATCTCCATATAATACATGCAAACGCAATAGGCAATTGCTATTAAAGGCTTCGAGTCGCGCTTGTGGCGATCATTAAGTCTCAAATCAAATGAGGGACAGAGAGAAAGAGACATTATAGCGAGCACGGGTCCTTTATATATACATACACCATTATATATCCCCGCGTTTGGTCGTAGCAGCACCGAGTGAAAGTGAGAGGGCTGTGCCCGATCTCAATACGTGCAATGAGAAAAAAAAATTAGATAAATAAACAAAACAAAAAAAAAGGAAGAAAAAGGAAAGAAAAAATTGATTCTATATCAGATTGCAAACCTCAAGCGCCTCGTTGTTACCACCATAAAATATATAATCTCCAACTGTTCAGAACCCACTGCGTTAAGTCCAGGGTTGGTAAAGCAAATATATATAAATGCATACAGACACATACACAAAAGTACACGCGTGAACGCCCCGTGTTTCTATCGACGTTGGAATTTATGTCAAATTGCGTCGTTGCACATTGAATCTTACAACCGGCACGCCTGTCAGATATACTACGTATCACTTCCCTATGTTATTGACCTCTGTAGCATTACATTAATATCCACATTTATTTATTTTATTTTTCAATAAATAAATTTCCATATAAGCAGAATTTCTTTATGATAATTATTTCATTGAAATTAAATGATTGTGCAGTGAAATGTAACGAGCGCCATGTTATCTCATATGATCAATTGAATATTAATTAATACATGCATGTGATAAATACAGGGTAGAATAAAAAAAAATGAATGAAGTATAAATATAAGTTCAAACTGGCTTTTGATAGATGGCAAGATCGCCGACAAGTTACAAGTAACACGCAAGTGACACGCCTGTGTATAATTCTTGGCCGCATAAAGAAAGCGATTGTGCAACAGTCTTGTATTCGTGGGGTAGGTGAGGGGTAACAAGGGAGAGTGACGGTAAGGGGAGAGATAGTTGTCCAGCTGGTCGGAAACTGAAATGAGAGCAGGGCGCGGATAACTTTTGTATTTATGTATACCTGTATGTCAAGAATGAGAAAGAGGACCACATTCGTTAGCAAATGTATGTACATTTATATATATGTATGTTTTTTTTTTCTTTTTCTAATCCGAGTTGTTCGCGTAATACAACCGGTTGCAACTTGAGAAATTGTTCTCTTGAATTTAATCACCGATTTTTATCTTACATATATGTGTTCAGGTCAGAAATCTAATTCTTGGAATTATTGAGTGTTACCACTGATAATTAATTATCCATGAGCGGAAATCTTATGAAGAAAATATTCATGAAGTAATATTAGAACTGATTTGAATTGAATTGAAATTTATAGAGATGTAGTTAGTAACAATGAAAGTAAATTTGTGATTAATTAATTTATTATAGGTTTTGATAAATAATTTGATTTTATTTATCGTTTGATCAACGTATTGACAAATCGAATTTATTGATTGAACTATGAAGAGTTAATATTGATGAGTATGTTTATATGTATGATTTATGTTAATAATGGGGCTAGTGGAGCGTGAAAAAAATGTATTATTAAATATTCATACTTGGTCGAGATTATTAAATATAAGTGACAAGAATTATTGAAATAAATCTATGATAATTTAATCGTTAAACTACTTTCGAACATATCGAGAATGAGGAATTGACTGTATACTGAATTGGTGTTTTTTTTTTCTTTTTTTTTACTATGCTTTCGAGAACGACCAAGCGTAAATGCAAATGAACCAAAAGTACTCTCTATTATCTCACGAACCGTAACGCACAATAAAGAAAAATGAATAAATAATTTCATTGATAAAATATAATAGTAAAAGATGAAATTATTTATTATTGTGTTATTATTTATTAATATATAATAATTAAGTTTTATATTAAATGTTAATTTCAATTTGAAGAATAAGATTTTCATAATTTCCAATTTTTTGTTTAAATTGGAAATTTTTTGATGAAGATTTTCATTGAAATAAGTTTTTGCTTTATTTAATATTTGTAAATTTCTCACCTGTCAAATATATCAGGCAATTTCTTTGTTGTAAATTGTTCAAAACACCAAAGGGAAACACAGGTGAGACGTCAACACGCACGGGATTTATCATGCGGCGGCGCCACAGCATTCTCTTTTATAGCATACGGTACGCTGAAAGTTTCCTCCACCATCTCCAATGTTTTAAGTCGTTCAAGTAAAGACTTTAAAGGGTGGTGGAAGCCGGCTCACGCGGTCCAATAAGTACATCTAATATCAATTCTATAATGCGCCAATCAACCATAAATTTTTACATTAATTAAAAAGTTCAGTTGGTATCAACTCAGCTTACGAATAAAATTTCCATAATATTTCTTGTGGACTAAAATAATTCACAAATTTATTTCTAAACCATTTTCTAAATTCAAGTAGAAAAATTGTTGATTATATATTTCATTCAATTCTTTTTATTTAATTTATCAAGAATCTTTTCCATGGCTTCATAAAACTATCACGATAAGATCACAGTCAATAGATTTTCATATTTTTTTTTCCTATTCGACATTGTATTTTCGAAGAACCATTCTATAAATTCCCTTCACTATTATATATATTAATATTTTACATTGAACGTAAAATAATAGAATATTACATCATCGATATATTTTTTTTCCGGGTCAGTAAAAATAAATTTTATTTACTCTTACGCATTGTAAATATAAATTTAAACGTAAAAATAAAAAATAATGTCAAATGAAAATAAAGAAAAAATAAATATGTGGTAATATCTTAAAATCAGTGCACGTCACACACGTGATTTAAGTGAAAACAAAAAGCACATTGAGAAGTGTACAGAATTTGCGTGGCGCAAAATGAATTTGACGAAAGAAAGTATACCAATCCGGTTTCATATATTTCAATAAATTAGCGTTATTCAGTGCATAGAATTCGACGATGAGCGATACGATGAGTTTACGAGAGAGTAATAAATATATACTTATCTATAAATGTATGAGAAATATCTAAACACAGTCCTTGTTTGAAAGAAAGAAAAGAAAAAAGAGTACACACAATATTTGTCCTCTTTCATTTCTCAACCCATTCATCATCGCTTTGCAAAAGATCGAAAGTCTCTCACTCACTCTCTCAATAATGACCGCTTTCCATCTCATCATTATCAGAGGATGACGTGGCTATCATTGAGAAAAAAATAAACTCGAACATGTTGCAGTTAACGTTTAATACTTTTAAATATGAATGGAAAAAAAAACACACAGAAGAAAAAAATCAATTAATTTTTTAATAATAGAAACGCTGGGAAAGTTTGTCGGATTAAATTTTTCTATATGCGATCCAATTGCCTATGAATTAACATTTTATATATGTATTTTGTCCACACACACATATATACAGATGCATATAATCTATTAAACATAGAATGTCTCTACATCATAAACGACCTTAGATCGCGGTTCGGATACCGCGCGTTTCTAATTTCAATCGACTATTTTTTCTTCTTTAATTCTATATTCAAAATAAAGTTGATAATAATACTCTACAACAATTTATATATTCACCAGATCAATAATTCAATTTAGAGATTTGAAAACAAGAGAAATATAAAGAATGAAAATAGCAAAAAAAAATTACGTAGACATACCTGTTCATCTGCGTGTATCTACATGTTTAGCAATTTTCTCATGACTCGCAAAAGGGAAGTCAATACAAAATGATAATCGACGAGGGCAACCGCTACGAATATATTATCATTCTATTCAGGGAGTGGTCTGCTCGATGAAAAGAGTTTCGTACACATTCGGGTGCTCCAAACGTTTGCGTAGGAAACACTTTCACCTTGGCGGGGTTTCAGAGAAAGATACAACACGATAAAATGAGTAAAAGAAAGATGAAAAATGAGATTCAGCTGTGAGCACCAGAGTGAAAGTCATATACAAACTTGTGCGGGTTGGTGTTAGCTTCTCTCTTGCGCCCTCACCGCACTGTCGTTACGCCCCTGCGGTTTCTGCATCGAGTCGTTAATGAACCGTGAATAGACAAGTCGATAAAAAAAAAACCAATCACATATGCACAAACTATTTCTATATATTTCTATTCAGCCTTCCACCCAGACATTCGAATGGTAACGCAGACATGAAGTAATAGTAATCCGCATCCCCAATGTGACCGCGTTCAAGGATCCTCAAGGTCATTTTACCCTTTCATACCTACATATTATTCAAACGGATCTACGTCTGTACAAAAGTATTTATTAATTATAGCGGCAATTAATCATACAAGCAGAAATATGTGAAGTGTTGAAAGAATTGTAAAAATAGGAGAAAAAATAATTCTACATTATCAGAACAATGTTTGTAATAATTATTTCATGGTTGAATAGTCATGGACACGAAGATTTTCATCTCTGCAAAAGTATTTTAGTTTAAATGTGTGTAAAAATATTGTTCCTCTTGAGATAGTCATAGACTTTTTCTTTTTATCGTTTTCTTTTCTTTTTAATGATCTTTCTATTGTATCTTGGATCGAAGAAAGGTCGGAAATAGATTTAGTTTGATAAAGCACATTTGTGAGGGTGTTGACGAACAACTTCCGGTTTGCAACGAACATATTATTGACTGTAAAATAATGTTGGAATATTTTTCCTTTGTGTCTATTCTGCATTCATCTGGATGTATGAGTATTAGTTGGATCTGTTATTACAAAAAGAATTGAAGATATAGGATTACATGTGAAATGCGCATGATTGTATATGTAAGAAATGTTGTATGTATCATTACTTTCGCTTTGATAGTCGTTTTTGTCGTTTAATCAGCCGTAACAGCGAAAATGCGACTAGAAAGGTAAAACGTGAGTCAATAACACCTGGAAGAATTATATTAATGTATAAAATATGCGTGTGTATGTCTGTTCTGACGGTCATGGTCTTCCGGAAGTGGAAATGGTATAAATACGACTTTAGATTATTTTCCTTTATTTCTACATTTTATTCTTTTACTTATTTTGCGTTTAGTTGTGAGGGAGATGCGTATGATATGGCGGAAATAATTCCTGTGCTTGTATAATTATAGACATGTTCCTTTCAACTGTAATTACTTTGAATGATCTTGAAAATATGTTTTTTATTCTATTTTATATGCGAGAATAAAATGGTTGATCTATTTATTTAATTGACTTCACGCCAATTGCATTCACTAGAGAAAATTTTACTTTTTGTGGTTTTTATGTGAATTATCATTAGAGAATATTATATGTAAATAAATTGTTATGAATTATTTTTAATGCATTATAATTTTTTTGCAATTTACTATTGCATTATTGTATGGTAAATTGGCAATTTTCAGTCGGTAAATTGGAGTTTAGTTGTTGATATTTTATGAATTGTATTTTATGTATGAAATAAACCTTTCACTTAGTTGATATATGAAACGGTCGATTTTATTGTGTCAAGGAGGTAACGCCATCATCGGCAAACTGCCGATTCATAAAGCAGTTGTGATCGTTTATAAATCGGTAAATACGATCTCTTTTAATATTATTTAATGTTGATAAAAATTATTGAGACTTGTATAAATAATTGTTGAAAGTTGGATTGAATTAAATGCATTAACGATCGCAGGAATATTTAATTTATACAAATCGCATTGATACTTATCAAATCTTGAAAATAATTTCGACTGTGAGAATGACATATTGACAGATTGGCTTAAATATCCCACGTGGTTCATTATAATAAAAAGCAGAGCTCGTACATGTAAATAATATATTCATGTATGACATTAAATATCCAAAGTTACGTAAAGAGAAAAAAAAATAGACTGAGACAATTAATTCTCATTTCCTCAGTTTTTGATATAACCGATTTCTTTTTTTTTTTTCGTTTGTCGTGTACACGCATAAATATTTTTTTTAAAGTTTCATATTTTGACAGGTTACGATATTGCGCGTGGACTTGGATGTATGTTTAGTGGAATACTTTCACTGCGAGTGTGTATACTCCCTGTACAAACATATGTAAATAAGAATGACAGAAAAAAAAAATCAAAGTTGATTTGTTTGGATAATTTATTCGTTTTTGCAATTGTTATCGAATTGTCCCTTTTATGTTTTATTTTCGGCTTAGAGTAAATGAGGGTGAGATTTGTGCGGTGATTTGGAAGGGAATTTCGATGAGCTCTTCATGAGGAAAATATTTTGTTGCATTAATTAATTAAAGACAATAACTATTTTATCTTGGTGCACATCTCGTTGCTCCTTTTCTATCAAACTCATCTGAATTTCAAGCTTTTAACTCATTAGATCCGTCAAGGAGTGTCAATTCTCAACAATCAGATTGTAAACCAGGATGTCCTGCTTACACAAATGATTCAATCTCAAAAAATGTCTACAAAAAATTAAATCCGTTCCAAAATTACGAAATAGAATTCAGTTTTCTTATTTATTATGAAGAATTTGCAGTCTACCCAGTTCAATCCTTCTGAATCGAATTACGACATAAAAAATCTATGACTATCAACTTTGATGAAACTAACACCTTGCACATTCAGCAAATAACAATCATTCTTCTCAATGGAAGATTAATAGTCTGAATTTGGTAGAAAATTAGTATTTGTATTCTTCTCTCAATGAGCTCACAAAAAAAAAATTCTTTCAATCATTCATTGATCCCCCCTCAATTATGTCAATCAACAAAAATTCCATCAGACCAAACAAATATTCCCGTTCAATCTATCACAAATAGTAAATTATTAGAAAAGCCAAATATATAAACATATGACCGTGAACATGACAACAAAACTTTTTACAACTTCAATTTTTATATTATAATAGAACTCACAGTTAATGTCTGTCACTTTCCTTTCATCTAAAATTATTGTATTATTCCTTTTTTATTTTTAAGTTCTCTCTCACCGTCATATAATTGCGCAAGTCAAAGCAATTAATAATAATATCGCCCTGGGGGCGTGGATATCCACACATAACGACTGAACGATCTTATCGAATTTTCAACCTCGAAATATACCATACATAAATATAAATTTACACCAATGATTTGCAGAATGTACATACACGTTCAATGCTTGTTAATTCTATGTAACGTAGATATCATTGTACAACGATTGGACAGAGATAAATGCGTGTGAAAACACATACACGTTGTCTCTTGTACTTACAACCACTCTATTTGAATATGTTCATCGTCGAGGTTATCCCTTGAAAGATAAATTCCCATATCCATTTATATATCGCAAACCCATAAACAATTTTAATCCAAACTAAAGACAATCATCTCAATCATTTGTATTTTATGATACAAAAATTCCAACTTCTAAAAGCAAAAAACTATTAAAATCATCTTTATTATATATTTATATAAAATATTAAAGAGTTTATATACCTATTTGTATGTATATGAAATATGTATTTGGATATATGTAATGAGCGCATTATTTCGTTAAGACATTGGAGCGGTGATCGTTATTACAGGGTCTCGCGTGCACTCAAAGCATTTGTTGTTATTCAAGGAGAACCGGTCAGTTTGACGTTTGCTTGGACAATGAGCAGCGGTGCCCGAGACGACGCCCTGCCCACCGGGGCCCTCTTCTCATGAATAAACTATATACACGTAGAAAGTTGGCCAAGTTGAAGTGTATTTATATATACATTACCGATTTTAATGCAATTCTATCCCAATTGAAGGACTAATGACCTTCACTCCTTTCTTCATTTTTTTTCTTTCTCATCCAAACCCTCTGGTACAATTATCCAACTTCTCTTTGAGCTGTTATTAACACATAAATTATCTTGGGATAATAAAGATATGACTGAGTACACAAATTAGTCAAAAGTATTTATAAAAACTGTTCATTTATTCCAGAGAAACATTTTGTTTCGTTTATCATTGAAAGTCAAAGATTTTTTTTCTAATAATGGTAAGGGTATGTTGGATGTACACTTGGAGTATTGTAAGCTTTATGAGTCACTGGAGCAACAGTTGTGTATGCTTCAGTTGTTGCAGGTTGTTTGTGCACAACAGCGTTGAATCCATTGTGAGAGTCAGCGATGTATTCGACTATTCTTCGTGTTCCATCAGCTTCAATGAAGCTGTAGCTTCCTTTGACTACATCACCATCACGAGTCTCTTGTTGAGCTTTGATATCGCCAGTGTGACTGTCATGAACATCATATGAGAAACTGTATTTTGGATAAGTGTGGTGATCATAGTGGTGATCGTAGTTCTCTACGTTTTCCTCCTTGGGAGTGTATGTAGTTGGTTCATGATGCACATATTGAACTGGTCTCACAAATGTCACATGACTTGTTGCATATTCGCCAGCATTGACGAGAGCAAAGAGAGCAGCAAGAGCAACGAGCTAGAAATTAAAAATTGATTTATTAATTATTGAATAAGACATAATGTGTATAATATTATTTTTAATATTATTTGAGTTGTTAGAAAATTTCTTACTTTGAATGCCATGGTAGAAATTGATAGGACTGTTGAATGAGATCAACTGATGCTTAGAACTTATTTGACCAGATTTTTATACCAATTTCCCCACTGCATTTGACATTATTTAGTTCAACATATTTGATAGTGAAATTAGAGAAAAGTTTTTCCTATGTCAACATTCTTGATTTGATTATGAATATTTTTTCTCATGTGACATTATTCATTTCTACTGAAGTGTCCATTGAGATTAAGAAAAAAAAAAGAAAAGATTTATATATGTGACGCAACGAGTGTAGCACCAACAACAGCAGTGTACCACGCCCCAGATTTTTGGCGGTGACTCTGAACACTCTCCTCTCTCTTATACTCCCTTTTTTGAATCGGACACCTGATCCACTTTTACGTGCCACGTAATCCTGCACGAGGTAACCCACCTTTTACGTAACTTTCACCCAACGACCTGTAGGCCATTTGCCTCCTCATGATAATTTCCTTGTCCTCTTCATTCCCTTTTTTTTTGTTCTCATATCACATTATTATATGCATTATGTTGCGGGATATAATTTTGTGTTGGTTATTCGCCATCAGAAATATAAATATATTTCTCCTTTTTTTTTTTTATAATACTATTATTATTTCGTTTGTGGGAACATATTATTCTCGTTTTGTTTTATTACGAACAATTTGTTTCGTCGATTGAGAAATTGCTGGAGAAGATTGGAAGACAAATAACTCTGCACGTACGAACTCAAGGTAATTTTTCTTACACCTTATTGTAGTGAGAGAAACGAAAAATAGCCAAAAACCCTCCAAATATTTTTACATTGTGATAGAAGAATAATTGCATACCAACACAATGTATGTTTAACATAACACTCGATATGTATACCAACCTACCTAATATTCTGATTAATATCCGCAGTTGTACATACATGTCATGTCATTCAAACTCGCGTGTGTTAAGTCTACGAGCCGCCACTCCAAAAACATAATGTTGTATCACCTATATCTATTTTGCCTGGGGCGAAAAGTCTCTCGTCAGACAAGTAGTGAGAGGCCTGTATGAATTTTGGCTGTTCGCTCAATCATATATAAGCCTGGATTGATCATGGTAAAGACATCAGTTTGGTCCAGCAACCGATCTAAGTATCACTGAAATGGCTTTCAAGGTATACCAACTCAATCATTAAGTACAACAACTTCATTACTTCAATTATTCTAATATGATAGATATTAATAGAATTATTTTCATTTTGCAGTTTGTCGCTCTCGCCACCCTTTTGGCTGTTGCCAATGCCGGATATATTCCAGCAGCTTACCACGCAGCTCCAGTAGCGCAACTGTCGTATGCTCATCCTGCACCCTATGGCTATGCAGCGCCTGTAGCCAAAGCGGTGGTGGCCAAATCTGAAGATCATGAATATGATCATCATCCAGAGTACAACTTTTCTTACAATGTTCATGACTCATATACTGGTGACGCCAAGTCTCAAGAAGAGTCACGTCACGGTGATGTAGTTGAGGGTAGCTACAGTCTTGTGGAAGCCGATGGTAGCCGACGTGTTGTTCACTACACTGCTGATGATGTCAATGGATTTAATGCTGTTGTTGAGAAACAACCAGCGGTTGCTGCTGTCAAAACTGTTGCTCCAGTTGTTCACGCAGCTCCAGTTGTTCATGCAGCTCCTGTTGAATACAAATCTGCACCAGTTTACCAATCAGCTCCAGTCTACCACTCAGCTCCAGTCTACCAATCAGCTCCAGTCTACCAAGCTGCCCAATCTTACCATTCTGCCCAAGCTTACCATTCTGCCCCTGCTGTGTACCATTCAGCCCCTGCTGTGTACCAATCTGCCCCTACTGTGTACCACACTGAAGCAGTAGCACACACTTATGGTGCACCAGTAGCTCATGGACATGTTGCATCTGTCTACCATCACTAAGAACTTAAATTTGTTTTGTAATACCTGGAAAAAAAGTTATGCTCGATCTGAATAACTGTAAATAAACTTTAATTTTTCTTATCACAAAATTAGTTGAATATTTTTCAATGATTGTTCAATCTGTCTATTATATCGGATTATCTATCCGACGAAATCACATGGCTATGTATACTTTCAATCCATGTAATAGGATTTACAAGGCTAGCGACCTCAGTGTATTATTCATAACTGGTCGTTATTATTCTCTCTAACAAGCCAGCGCCTGGCCGTTTACCTTGGTCTCTTAAGAGTTACGAAGTCAGATTATTACAAAAGATGGAACTGATTTTTACCTATGATATAGAATACGGAGAATTTTGTCTAGTTCATGACTAGGCACGTGTATCACATTGACACGTGATGAATAAAGACGTTGATTATACGCGAGAGAGTTAAATTTAGAATGACCGTAGATAATTTTGATTGAGTAACTTTTTTTTTCGCTGCGTGGAGGTCTGGTCCAAGTGGATATATGAGGATCGAAATGTCTAGTGGAACATCATTTGACTCATGAACTTGACTGTGCGAAGAACTTGAAGGAGATGGCATCACAAATTTTTATAGGAGTAAGTTAATTCAATCATGTCATTTTATTTTCACGTATTCATTTTTTTATTGAAGATTCATTGTTGTTTCTTTGTATTGTATTTCCAGATGTTAATTATTGCTACTCTGACAGTAATTGTCAATGCTAATCTAGCAGTTCAATACCCTCCTTCACCAATTCATTCGAACATTCCCTGGGCTTCTGCAAAAATGGAATATCCATCAACAATAACTTTTCAACCATTAGCAAATAGTTTTTATTATCCAACAACTTCAGATCCATCCTTCGATGATTATGAGCTTGGTCATAATTATGAAAAGAATAATTTCAATGGTTTAAAAAAAAATGGAAATTGTGAGTTGATGAATCATATACACACAACTTCAGGAAATTATCCTGGGTATTCATGGCCAGGGAAACCAATTGGGAATTTGTTTGAACTGTCACAGAGACGAAAATCCACTCAGGCATCACAATACTGGTCTTCATTGTCTCCAATTACAAGTGAACAGTATCAACCACTCGGTTATGTTTCTCCAGTTGCGAAAATTGATCCTCCGAAAGGCTACAAATTATGGTCGAATCAATATTAGTTATACGAAAAATATGACTCTCTAAATATATGAATAATTACTAACATTAATGGAAACTGATAACTTTGTATATTGAGATATTCGAATAAATTTATGAACTGCTCTAATATGTTGTCATTATTCGAAGTTAAACTATTTTCAGATTTATAGTAGTCATTTATATAAAACGCAAATGTACATGGTTGGATTCTTTTTTATTTGCAGAAAAGGCTCAAGACCAAAATGGTACACCATTATTTATGACAGGAGACGGAGGTTCGATTTTTTAATGATGATAGACTGGAGCTGACACGCTGGCGTAGCTGTGTGCAACTGATTCATCTTTGTACACTGGTGCTGATTGGTAGTATGCCGCTGCTTGGTAAACTGGAGCAGTTTGGTAAACTTGAGCAGAGTG